>JASTWF010000044.1:407697-617512 GCA_030390025.1 Squalus acanthias
AGAAATATATCCAACTCTATCTTGAATCTATTTAATGAATTGGCCTCTACTGCCTTCTGTGGCAGAGAATTCCACAGGTTCACCACTCTCTGGGTGAAGAAATTCCTCCTCATCTCAGTCCTAAATGGCTTACCCCTTATCCTTAGACTGTGACCTCTGGTTATGGACTCACCCGCCATCGGGAACATCCTTCCTGCATCTAGTCTGTCTAGTCCTGTCAGAATTTTATAAGTTTCAATGAGATCCCCTCTCATTCTTCTAAACTCCAGCAAGTATAAACCCAATCGACCCAATCTCTCTTCAGAAGTCATTCCTGCCATCCAAGGTATCAGCCTTGTGAATCTTCGCTGAACTCCTTCCATGGCAAGAACATCCTTCCTCATATAAGGCTACCAAAACTGCACACAATACTCAAGATGTGGTCTCACCAAGGCCCTGTACAACTGCAGCAAGACATCCTTGTTCCTGTACTCAAATCATCTCGCTATGAAGGCCAACATACCATTTGCCTTCTTAACCGCCTGCTGCACCTGCATGCTTACCTTCAGCGACTGGTGCACAAGGACTCCCAGGTCTCGTTGCACTTCCCCTTCTCCCATAGAAACATAGAAACATAGAATCTAGGAGCAGGAGAAGGCCATTCGGCCCGTCGAGCCTGCTCCACCATTCAATACGATCATGGCTGATCATCCAAATCCAATACCCTGTCCCTGCTTTAATCCCCACAGTACACATATCCCACCCTACCCCCGTAACCACACATATTTAATTCCCCCTAACATATCCCATCCTATCCCCATAACCCCACATATTTAATCCCCCCCTAACACTTAGGGTCAATTTATCATAGCCAAATCAACCTAACCCGCACATTCCCAATCTATTGCCATTCAGATAATAATCTGCCTTTCTGTTTTTGCCACCAAATTAATACCCGACTGATGGGATTAATGATCCTGTTTAATACCCGACTGATGGGATTAATGATCCTGTTTAATACCCGACTGATGGGATTAATGATCCTGTTTAATACCCGACTGATGGGTTTAATGATCCTGTTTAATACCCGACTGATGGGATTAATGATCCTGTTTAATACCCGACTGATGGGATTAATGATCCTGTTTAATACCCGACTGATGGGATTAATGATCCTGTTTAATACCCGACTGATGGGATTAATGATCCTGTTTAATACCCGACTGATGGGATTAATGATCCTGTTTAATACCCGACTGATGGGTTTAATGATCCTGTTTAATACCCGACTGATGGGATTAATGATCCTGTTTAATACCCGACTGATGGGTTTAATGATCCTGTTTAATACCCGACTGATGGGATTAATGATCCTGTTTAATACCCGACTGATGGGATTAATGATCCTGTTTAATACCCGACTGATGGGATTAATGATCCTGTTTAATACCCGACTGATGGGATTAATGATCCTGTTTAATACCCGACTGATGGGATTAATGATCCTGTTTAATACCCGACTGATGGGATTAATGATCCTGTTTAATACCCGACTGATGGGTTTAATGATCCTGTTTAATACCCGACTGATGGGATTAATGATCCTGTTTAATACCCGACTGATGGATTAATGATCCTGTTTAATAAACGACTGATGGGATTAATGAACCTGTTTAATACGCAATTTATGGGATTAATGATCCTGTTTAATAGCCGACTGATGGGATTAATGATCCTGTTTAATACCCGACTGATGGGATTAATGATCCTGTTTAATACCCGACTGATGGGATTAATGATCCTGTTTAATACCCGACTGATGGGATTAATGATCCTGTTTAATACCCGACTGATGGGTTTAATGATCCTGTTTAATACCCGACTGATGGGATTAATGATCCTGTTTAATACCCGACTGATGGGATTAATGATCCTGTTTAATACCCGACTGATGGGATTAATGATCCTGTTTAATACCCGACTGATGGGATTAATGATCCTGTTTAATACCCGACTGATGGGTTTAATGATCCTGTTTAATACCCGACTGATGGGATTAATGATCCTGTTTAATACCCGACTGATGGGATTAATGATCCTGTTTAATACCCGACTGATGGGTTTAATGATCCTGTTTAATACCCGACTGATGGGATTAATGATCCTGTTTAATACCCGACTGATGGGATTAATGATCCTGTTTAATACCCGACTGATGGGATTAATGATCCTGTTTAATACCCGACTGATGGGATTAATGATCCTGTTTAATACCCGACTGATGGGATTAATGATCCTGTTTAATACCCGACTGATGGGATTAATGATCCTGTTTAATACCCGACTGATGGGATTAATGATCCTGTTTAATACCCGACTGATGGGATTAATGATCCTGTTTAATACCCGACTGATGGGATTAATGATCCTGTTTAATACCCGACTGATGGGATTAATGATCCTGTTTAATACCCGACTGATGGGATTAATGATGCTGTTTAATACCCGACTGATGGGATTAATGATCCTGTTTAATACCCGACTGATGGGATTAATGATCCTGTTTAATACCAGACTGATGGGTTTAATGATCCTGTTTAACACCCGTCTGATGCGATTAATGATCCTGTTTAATAGGCAATTGATGGGATTAATGATCCTGTTTAATACCCAACTGATGGGTTTAATGATCCTGTTTAACACCCGACTGATGGGATTAATGATCCTGTTTAATACCCGACTGATGGGATTTATGATCTTGTTTAATACCCGACTGATGGGTTTAATAATCCTGTTTAATACCCGACTGATGGGATTAATGATCCTGTTTAATACCCGACTGATGGGATTAATGATCCTGTTTAATACCCGACTGATGGGATTAATGATCCTGTTTAATACCCGACTGATGGGATTAATGATCATGTTTAATACCCGACTGATGGGATTAATGATCCTGTTTAATACCCGACTGATGGGTTTAATGATCCTGTTTAATACGCAACTGATGGGTTTAATGATCCTGTTTAATACCCGACTGATGGGATTAATGATCCTGTTTAATACCCGACTGATGGGATTAATGATCCTGTTTAATACCCGACTGATGGGATTAATGATCCTGTTTAATACCCGACTGATGGGTTTAATGATCCTGTTTAATACCCGACTGATGGGATTAATGATCCTGTTTAATACCCGACTGATGGGTTTAATGATCCTGTTTAATACCCGACTGATGGGTTTAATGATCCTGTTTAATACCCGACTGATGGGTTTAATGATCCTGTTTAATACCCGACTGATGGGTTTAATGATCCTGTTTAATACCCGACTGATGGGATTAATGATCCTGTTTAATACCCGACTGATGGGTTTAATGATCCTGTTTAATACCCGACTGATGGGTTTAATGATCCTGTTTAATACCCGACTGATGGGATTAATGATCCTGTTTAATACCCGACTGATGGGTTTAATGATCCTGTTTAATACCCGACTGATGGGTTTAATGATCCTGTTTAATACCCGACTGATGGGATTAATGATCCTGTTTAATACCCGACTGATGGGTTTAATGATCCTGTTTAATACCCGACTGATGGGATTAATGATCCTGTTTAATACCCGACTGATGGGATTAATGATCCTGTTTAATACCCGACTGATGGGATTAATGATCCTGTTTAATACCCGACTGATGGGATTAATGATCCTGTTTAATACCCGACTGATGGGATTAATGATCCTGTTTAATACCAGACTGATGGGTTTAATGATCCTGTTTAATACCCGACTGATGGGATTAATGATCCTGTTTAATACCCGACTGATGGGATTAATGATCCTGTTTAATACCCGACTGATGGGTTTAATGATCCTGTTTAATACCCGACTGATGGGATTAATGATCCTGTTTAATACCCGACTGATGGGATTAATGATCCTGTTTAATACCCGACTGATGGGTTTAATGATCCTGTTTAATACCCGACTGATGGGATTAATGATCCTGTTTAATACCCGACTGATGGGATTAATGATCCTGTTTAATACCCGACTGAGGGGATTAATGATCCTGTTTAATACCCGACTGATGGGATTAATGATCCTGTTTAATACCCGACTGATGGGTTTAATGATCCTGTTTAATACCGACTGATGGGTTTAATGATCCTGTTTAATACCCGACTGATGGGATTAATGATCCTGTTTAATACCCGACTGATGGGATTAATGATCCTGTTTAATACCCGACTGATGGGATTAATGATCCTGTTTAATACCCGACTGATGGGTTTAATGATCCTGTTTAATACCCGACTGATGGGATTAATGATCCTGTTTAATACCCGACTGATGGGTTTAATGATCCTGTTTAATACCCGACTGATGGGTTTAATGATCCTGTTTAATACCCGACTGATGGGTTTAATGATCCTGTTTAATACCCGACTGATGGGTTTAATGATCCTGTTTAATACCCGACTGATGGGATTAATGATCCTGTTTAATACCCGACTGATGGGTTTAATGATCCTGTTTAATACCCGACTGATGGGTTTAATGATCCTGTTTAATACCCGACTGATGGGATTAATGATCCTGTTTAATACCCGACTGATGGGATTAATGATCCTGTTTAATACCCGACTGATGGGTTTAATGATCCTGTTTAATACCCGACTGATGGGATTAATGATCCTGTTTAATACCCGACTGATGGGTTTAATGATCCTGTTTAATACCCGACTGATGGGATTAATGATCCTGTTTAATACCCGACTGATGGGATTAATGATCCTGTTTAATACCCGACTGATGGGTTTAATGATCCTGTTTAATACCCGACTGATGGGATTAATGATCCTGTTTAATACCCGACTGATGGGATTAATGATCCTGTTTAATACCCGACTGATGGGATTAATGATCCTGTTTAATACCCGACTGATGGGATTAATGATCCTGTTTAATACCCGACTGATGGGTTTAATGATCCTGTTTAATACCCGACTGATGGGTTTAATGATCCTGTTTAATACCCGACTGATGGGATTAATGATCCTGTTTAATACCCGACTGATGGGTTTAATGATCCTGTTTAATACCCGACTGATGGGATTAATGATCCTGTTTAATACCCGACTGATGGGTTTAATGATCCTGTTTAATACCCGACTGATGGGATTAATGATCCTGTTTAATACCCGACTGATGGGATTAATGATCCTGTTTAATACCCGACTGATGGGTTTAATGATCCTGTTTAATACCCGACTGATGGGATTAATGATCCTGTTTAATACCCGACTGATGGGATTAATGATCCTGTTTAATACCCGACTGATGGGTTTAATGATCCTGTTTAATACCCGACTGATGGGATTAATGATCCTGTTTAATACCCGACTGATGGGATTAATGATCCTGTTTAATACCCGACTGATGGGATTAATGATCCTGTTTAATACCCGACTGATGGGATTAATGATCCTGTTTAATACCCGACTGATGGGTTTAATGATCCTGTTTAATACCCGACTGATGGGATTAATGATCCTGTTTAATACCCGACTGATGGGATTAATGATCCTGTTTAATACCCGACTGATGGGATTAATGATCCTGTTTAATACCCGACTGATGGGATTAATGATCCTGTTTAATACCCGACTGATGGGATTAATGATCCTGTTTAATACCCGACTGATGGGATTAATGATCCTGTTTAATACCCGACTGATGGGATTAATGATCCTGTTTAATACCCGACTGATGGGTTTAATGATCCTGTTTAATACCCGACTGATGGGATTAATGATCCTGTTTAATACCCGACTGATGGGATTAATGATCCTGTTTAATACCCGACTGATGGGATTAATGATCCTGTTTAATACCCGACTGATGGGTTTAATGATCCTGTTTAATACCCGACTGATGGGATTAATGATCCTGTTTAATACCCGACTGATGGGTTTAATGATCCTGTTTAATACCCGACTGATGGGATTAATGATCCTGTTTAATACCCGACTGATGGGATTAATGATCCTGTTTAATACCCGACTGATGGGATTAATGATCCTGTTTAATACCCGACTGATGGGATTAATGATCCTGTTTAATACCCGACTGATGGGATTAATGATCCTGTTTAATACCCGACTGATGGGTTTAATGATCCTGTTTAATACCCGACTGATGGGATTAATGATCCTGTTTAATACCCGACTGATGGGATTAATGATCCTGTTTAATACCCGACTGATGGGATTAATGATCCTGTTTAATACCCGACTGATGGGATTAATGATCCTGTTTAATACCCGACTGATGGGATTAATGATCCTGTTTAATACCCGACTGATGGGATTAATGATCCTGTTTAATACCCGACTGATGGGATTAATGATCCTGTTTAATACCCGACTGATGGGATTAATGATCCTGTTTAATACCCGACTGATGGGATTAATGATCCTGTTTAATACCCGACTGATGGGATTAATGATCCTGTTTAATACCCGACTGATGGGTTTAATGATCCTGTTTAATACCCGACTGATGGGATTAATGATCCTGTTTAATACCCGACTGATGGGATTAATGATCCTGTTTAATACCCGACTGATGGGATTAATGATCCTGTTTAATACCCGACTGATGGGTTTAATGATCCTGTTTAATACCCGACTGATGGGATTAATGATCCTGTTTAATACCCGACTGATGGGTTTAATGATCCTGTTTAATACCCGACTGATGGGATTAATGATCCTGTTTAATACCCGACTGATGGGATTAATGATCCTGTTTAATACCCGACTGATGGGATTAATGATCCTGTTTAATACCCGACTGATGGGATTAATGATCCTGTTTAATACCCGACTGATGGGATTAATGATCCTGTTTAATACCCGACTGATGGGTTTAATGATCCTGTTTAATACCCGACTGATGGGATTAATGATCCTGTTTAATACCGACTGATGGGATTAATGATCCTGTTTAATACCCGACTGATGGGTTTAATGATCCTGTTTAATACCCGACTGATGGGATTAATGATCCTGTTTAATACCCGACTGATGGGATTAATGATCCTGTTTAATACCCGACTGATGGGTTTAATGATCCTGTTTAATACCCGACTGATGGGATTAATGATCCTGTTTAATACCCGACTGATGGGATTAATGATCCTGTTTAATACCCGACTGATGGGATTAATGATCCTGTTTAATACCCGACTGATGGGATTAATGATCCTGTTTAATACCCGACTGATGGGATTAATGATCCTGTTTAATACCCGACTGATGGGATTAATGATCCTGTTTAATACCCGACTGATGGGTTTAATGATCCTGTTTAATACCCGACTGATGGGATTAATGATCCTGTTTAATACCCGACTGATGGGATTAATGATCTGTTTAATACCCGACTGATGGGATTAATGATCCTGTTTAATACCCGACTGATGGGATTAATGATCCTGTTTAATACCCGACTGATGGGATTAATGATCCTGTTTAATACCCGACTGATGGGTTTAATGATCCTGTTTAATACCCGACTGATGGGATTAATGATCCTGTTTAATACCCGACTGATGGGTTTAATGATCCTGTTTAATACCCGACTGATGGGTTTAATGATCCTGTTTAATACCCGACTGATGGGATTAATGATCCTGTTTAATACCCGACTGATGGGTTTAATGATCCTGTTTAATACCCGACTGATGGGTTTAATGATCCTGTTTAATACCCGACTGATGGGATTAATGATCCTGTTTAATACCCGACTGATGGGTTTAATGATCCTGTTTAATACCCGACTGATGGGATTAATGATCCTGTTTAATACCCGACTGATGGGATTAATGATCCTGTTTAATACCCGACTGATGGGATTAATGATCCTGTTTAATACCCGACTGATGGGATTAATGATCCTGTTTAATACCCGACTGATGGGATTAATGATCCTGTTTAATACCCGACTGATGGGTTTAATGATCCTGTTTAATACCCGACTGATGGGATTAATGATCCTGTTTAATACCCGACTGATGGGATTAATGATCCTGTTTAATACCCGACTGATGGGATTAATGATCCTGTTTAATACCCGACTGATGGGATTAATGATCCTGTTTAATACCCGACTGATGGGATTAATGATCCTGTTTAATACCCGACTGATGGGTTTAATGATCCTGTTTAATACCCGACTGATGGGATTAATGATCCTGTTTAATACCCGACTGATGGGATTAATGATCCTGTTTAATACCCGACTGATGGGATTAATGATCCTGTTTAATACCCGACTGATGGGATTAATGATCCTGTTTAATACCCGACTGATGGGATTAATGATCCTGTTTAATACCCGACTGATGGGATTAATGATCCTGTTTAATACCCGACTGATGGGATTAATGATCCTGTTTAATACCCGACTGATGGGATTAATGATCCTGTTTAATACCCGACTGATGGGATTAATGATCCTGTTTAATACCCGACTGATGGGTTTAATGATCCTGTTTAATACCCGACTGATGGGATTAATGATCCTGTTTAATACCCGACTGATGGGATTAATGATCCTGTTTAATACCCGACTGATGGGATTAATGATCCTGTTTAATACCCGACTGATGGGTTTAATGATCCTGTTTAATACCCGACTGATGGGTTTAATGATCCTGTTTAATACCCGACTGATGGGATTAATGATCCTGTTTAATACCCGACTGATGGGATTAATGATCCTGTTTAATACCCGACTGATGGGATTAATGATCCTGTTTAATACCCGACTGATGGGATTAATGATCCTGTTTAATACCCGACTGATGGGATTAATGATCCTGTTTAATACCCGACTGATGGGATTAATGATCCTGTTTAATACCCGACTGATGGGTTTAATGATCCTGTTTAATACCCGACTGATGGGATTAATGATCCTGTTTAATACCCGACTGATGGGTTTAATGATCCTGTTTAATACCCGACTGATGGGATTAATGATCCTGTTTAATACCCGACTGATGGGATTAATGATCCTGTTTAATACCCGACTGATGGGATTAATGATCCTGTTTAATACCCGACTGATGGGATTAATGATCCTGTTTAATACCCGACTGATGGGATTAATGATCCTGTTTAATACCCGACTGATGGGATTAATGATCCTGTTTAATACCCGACTGATGGGATTAATGATCCTGTTTAATACCCGACTGATGGGATTAATGATCCTGTTTAATACCCGACTGATGGGATTAATGATCCTGTTTAATACCGACTGATGGGATTAATGATCTGTTTAATACCCGACTGATGGGATTAATGATCCTGTTTAATACCCGACTGATGGGATTAATGATCCTGTTTAATACCCGACTGATGGGATTAATGATCCTGTTTAATACCCGACTGATGGGATTAATGATCCTGTTTAATACCCGACTGATGGGATTAATGATCCTGTTTAATACCCGACTGATGGGATTAATGATCCTGTTTAATACCCGACTGATGGGTTTAATAATCCTGTTTAATAGCCGACTGATGGGTTTAATGATCCTGTTTAATACGCGACTGATGGGTTTAATGATCCTGTTTAATACCCGACTGATGGGATTAATGATCCTGTTTAATACCCGACTGATGGGTTTAATAATCCTGTTTAATACCCAACTGATGGGATTAATGATCCTGTTTCATAGAATCATAGAAGATAGGAGCAGGAGTAGGTCATTTGCCCCCTCGAGCCTGCTCCGCCATTTAATGCGATCATGGCTGATCATCCAAATTCAGTACCCTGTCCCTGCTTTCTCCCCATATCCCTTGATCGCTTTAGCCTTAAGAAATATATCCAACTCCATCTTGAATCTATTTAATGAATTGACCTCTACTGCCTTCTGTGGCAGAGAATTCCACAGGTTCACCACTCTCTGGGTGAAGAAATTCCTCCTCATCTCAGTCCTAAATGGCTTACCCCTTATCCTTAGACTGTGACCTCTGGTTATGGACTCACCCGCCATCGGGAACATCCTTCCTGCATCTAGTCTGTCTAGTCCTGTCAGAATTTTATAAGTTTCAATGAGATCCCCTCTCATTCTTCTAAACTCCAGCGAGTATAAACCCAATCGACCCAATCTCTCTTCAGAAGTCATTCCTGCCATCCCAGGTATCAGCCTTGTGAATCTTCGCTGAACTCCTTCCATGGCAAGAACATCCTTCCTCATATAAGGCGACCAAAACTGCACACAATACTCAAGATGTGGTCTCACCAAGGCCCTGTACAACTGCAGCAAGACATCCTTGTTCCTGTACTCAAACCCTCTCGCTATGAAGGCCAAAATACCATTTGCCTTCTTAACCGCCTGCTGCACCTGCATGCTTACCTTCAGCGACTGGTGCACAAGGACACCCAGGTCTCGTTGCACTTCCCCTTCTCCCAATCTATTGCCATTCAGATAATAATCTGCCTTTCTGTTTTTGCCACCAAATTAATACCCGACTGATGGGATTAATGATCCTGTTTAATACCCGACTGATGGGATTAATGATCCTGTTTAATACCCGACTGATGTGATTAATGATCCTTTTTAATGCCCGACTGATGGGATTAATGATCCTGTTTAATACCCGACTGATGTGATTAATGATCCTTTTTAATGCCCGACTGATGGGATTAATGATCCTGTTTAATACCTGACTAATGGGATTTATGATCCTGTTTAATACCCGACTGATGGGATTAATGATCCTGTTTAATACCCGACTGATGGGTTTAATGATCCTGTTTAATACCCGACTGATGGGTTTAATGATCCTGTTTAATACCCGACTGATGGGTTTAATGATCCTGTTTAATACCCGACTGATGGGTTTAATGATCCTGTTTAATACCCGACTGATGGATTAATGATCCTGTTTAATACCCGACTGATGGGTTTAATGATCCTGTTTAATACCCGACTGATGGGATTAATGATCCTGTTTAATACCCGACTGATGGGTTTAATGATCCTGTTTAATACCCGACTGATGGGATTAATGATGCTGTTTAATACTCTAAGTGGGGAGTTTAAAATAACCAAAAGGTGCTCCATTTTCCCTGCTGTTGGTTTCAGGTGTGGTGTTCACCTGCTGCTCCAGTGATGCTGTTTTTATTTGCTTCTAATCTAGTTGCCTGACCTTTGAACTGGCCTGGCCGATGTCCACTTTAGTACTGCAGCCATGGAGTGTCCATAGTTCAGGTCCCTTGCACTGGGACCCCTGCTCTGGCAATCAGGCAGCTCCATGAGCCCAGTAAGCCATGCCGTGGAATTGTTTCATAACCTCAGACTTACAGGGTGGTAGATGTCAGGAGTTTATTTCAGTATAGTGATTAATGGTGTTAGTATACAGAAGAGCTGACTCAGGACTTAGATTACAGCAGTGAGATTAAATATTGCAAGGCAATCAGAAATTAATTTTTTCAAATTCAATTAAAATCTGATTGAACCACACCTCATACGGTTTATGAAATGGTAAGAATTGCAAATTCTAATTCGACTGTACTTCAGTATATCTGTTATCTTATTGCTTTTCTGTCCCATGGCTTCAAGCACATTTATAACGGAAACAGCAGAAGTGTGAGTTGGAGACACGGGATTGGGGGTGCGCAGTAGCCTGCAGCTGTGCTGAGCCTGTCCAGTTGGTGGTTTGTTTCCTCTGCACTGTGTACTGAGGAATGCAACAGGAGCGAATGCATTTCAGAAAAATTCCAAAATGAAAAATCGAAGTGTGAACAGTTTTAGTTGTCTTTAATCGATAATAAATAATAAGTTGATGGATAATATATTTGTGCCACATTTTTGAAGAAGAGCAGGGGAATGCTCCTGGTCAATATTTATCCCTCAACCGACATCACTAAAACAGATGATCTGGTCACTATCTCATTGTTGGTGGGATCTTGCTGTGTGCAAATTGGCTGCTGTATTTCCTACATCACAACAGTGACTACACTTCAAAAAGTACGTCCTGAGGTCATGAAAGACACTGTATAAATGCAATAAATCGTCGAGATGTGCCCATCAATGGCATTCAAATGAAGGGACCTCTCCCTGGTCCTGTGAACTATGGCATCAGTGGCGGAGGCGCTGGCTGGTGCGAGCCTGGTGTAGTCGCTGCATTCAAGGCCGACCCATTTGCAGGACCATGGTCATAGAGTCATAGGGCTGGATTTTCAATGACCCGTGGATTCGGGGGTCCCGACCCCATCCCGACTCCATTCCGCCTCCATGCAATTTGACAAAATCGGTCGCGGGGTTCCCGACTCCGTCCCGCCTCCAAGAGGCGGGAGAGGCCATTAAAGCCCTTAACAAGCTCTAAATTGGCTCTGTAATGCCATTTTGAAACGTTTTAGCTAGTTTAACCCTTTTCTGACGTGAAGTACGCCTGATGTGAAACACGCCAGTGTAACCTGGCGGGAGCACAAGTGGATAGCTGACTATCAGCTGCAGGTCCACTATTACAACAGAGATGTGATGAAGGTAGTAGTAGTATTAGGTGTGAATTAGCCTCTGATTCTGCTGCATTGAATGTCTTAAAATTCTCTCTCTCTCTCTCTGATGCTGCTCATTTTGCATCCAGGTCCTCTCACAGCAAAGGCCAGGCAATCTCTGAGACTGGGCAGTCTCTGCAATGATGGTCCCTGCAATGATGACATCATCAGAGGTGACTTTCAGACTGAAACCACTAATTAGTTCATGGGTTCCCACATGCTGGAACTCAATTGCCCAATTAAGTGAAAATTGCATCATTCATCCACATTAATCTGGAGTCGGGGGGGAAACACGAAATGCGGGTAACACAACCCCAACCCGACCCCAAGACAAAATCCAGCTCATAGAGTCATAGAAATTTACAGCACAGAAAGAGGCCCTTCGGCCCATCGTGTCCGCGCCGGCCATCAAGCCCTATCTATTCTAATCCCATTTTCCAGCACTTGGTCCGTAGCCTTGTATGCTATGGCGTTTCAAGTGCTCATCTAAATGCTTCTTGAATGTTGTGAGGGTTCCTGCCTCTACCACCCTTTCAGGCAGTGAGTTAGATTCCAACCACCCTCTGGGTGAAAAAGTTTTTCCTCAAATCCCCTCTAAACCTCCTGCCCCTTACCTTGAAACTATGCTCCCTGGTTATTGACCCCTCTACTAAGGGGAAAAGTTCCTTTCTATCTACCCTATCTATGCCCCTCCTAATTTTGTACACCTCAATCAGGTCCCCCCTCAGCCTTCTCTGCTCTAAGGAAAACAACCCCAGCCTGTCCAGTCTCTCTTCATAGCTGAAGCACTGCAGCCCAGGTAACATCCTGGTGAATCTCCTCTGCACCCTCTCCAATGCAATCACATCCCTTCGATAGTATGGCGACCAGAACTGCACACAGTATTCCAGCTGTGGCCTAACTAGCGTTTTGTACAGCTCCATCATAACCTCCCTGCTCTTATATTCTATGCCTCGGCTAATGAAGGCAAGTATCCCATATGCCTTTTTAACCACCTTATCTACCTGTCCTGCTGCCTTCAGGGATCTATGTACATGCACACCAAGGTCCCTCTGATCCTCTGTCCTTCCTAGGGTCCTACCATTCATTGTGTATTCCCTTGCCTTGTTAGTCCTCCCAAAATGCATCACCTCACACTTTTCAGGGTTGAATTCCATTTGCCACTGTTCTGCCCATCTAACCAACCCGTCTATATCGTCCTGTAGCCTGAGGCTTCCCTCCTCGCTATTTACCACTCCACCAATTTTCGTGTCATCTGCGAACTTACTGACCATACCTCCTACATTCATATCTAAATCATTAATGTACACTACAAATAGCAAAGGACCCAGCACCGATCCCTGCGGTACACCACTGGACACAGGCTTCCAGTCACAAAAACAACCTTCGACCATCACCCTCTGCCTCCTGCCACTAAGCCAATTTTGGATCCAATGTGCCAAGTTGCCCTGGATCCCATGGGCTTTTATCTTCTTGACCAGTCTCCCATGCGGGACTTTGTCAAAAGCCTTACTGAAGTCCATGTAGACTACATCAACTGCACTACCCTCATCCACACACCTAGTCACCCCCTCGAAAAATTCAATCAAATTAGTTAGACATGATCTCCCCCTGACAAAGCCATGCTGACTATCCTTGATTAATCCTTGCCTCTCCAAGTAGAGACTAATTCTGTCCCTGGTTTATCCCTACTACTCTTCTTGAATAATGGTACTACGTTAGCTGTTCTCCAGTCCTCTGGCACCTCCCTTGTGGCCAGAGAGGTTCTGAAAATTTGTGTCAGAGCCCCTGCAATCTCCTCCCTTGCCTCACACAGCAGCCTGGGATACATCTCGTCAGGGCCTGGGGATTTATCCACTTTTAAGCCCGCTAAAACCGCTAGTACCACCTCCCTCTCAATACTAATTTGTTCAAGTATATCACAATCCCTCCTGCCCAATTTCTATGCCTACATCGTCCTTCTCCATAGTGAACACAGATGCAAAATAAAACCTCACTGACATCTTCCGGCTCTACACACAGATTGCCACTTTGGTCCCTAATGGGCCCTACTCTTTCCCTGGTTATCCTCTTGCCCTTAATATACTTATAAAACACTTTGGGATTTTCCTTTATTTTTGTCCGCCATGGTCTAATATAGATGGAGAGCGCATGTCCAGTAACTCTCGCTGGACATCAGGTGAGGACCTGCTCAAGCTTGATTGTGATATCCTGGCAACCTTCACTGTCTAGGATCACGTTTTAAGATTCGACAGTTGGATGAGGTCCCAATGGACAGCTGTGGACTGGTGACTCCAGCTTCGGGGGGGCGGGGAAACAGTATTAAAACCAGTCCTTGGTGAAGTGTTCTGCAGTGGAGGAGATAATATCATATTTAAAAATGGATTGGTACAACAAGGAATTATCACATGGTTATTGGTCTGTGCGAGTGTCCTGGATATTGTTTGCTGCAACTTAGACGATTGAGAATCTCCCTGTGCAATGCAAAGATAAACACAGCAATAATGGACTGGTTACTGCTCATGGAAATGGAGCCAAAAGGCCATTTATCAGTCTAGGAGAGAAAGGTTCACTGCAGTTCATGACACTCATGTGGTCCCTGAATATGGGAGTTACACTCAGAGTAACCTCTGAAGAATGCATTATAGGGTAATGTGGAGTCCTAAAAAGCAGAAAGGCTCCTGGGGGTCATCCCTGGTCTAGGCCTGGTCTAGCAGTTGGGAGTATTTCATTTGGCCTGAGGCCCTGAGTTAAAGAGGGGGGGAAATCAGAAGACAGTTCCATATCCTGGTCATTGTGCAGGAAACCTCTGCTGTAAGCTGTGTGTGTCTGGTGAGTGTGTGCATTTGTGTATTTGTGCATGCGTGTGGGTGTGTGAGAGTCTGTGGTGAGTGAGTGGGTTTGTGCGTGTGTGTGTGTGGTGAGTCTATTTGTAAATGTGTGCACATGTGTGAGAGTTAGTGTGTGTGTATTTGTGTATGTGTATACATGCATGCGTGTGGGTATGTGACAGTTTGTGTGTGTGTCTGTGGTAAGTGTATTTGTGTGTTTGTGCATATGTGTGTGTGCTTGTGTGAGTGTGTGTGCATGTGTGTGTAGGTGAGTGAGAGTGTGAGATTGGTGTGTGAGTGCTTGTGTGTGGGTGTGGGAGAGTTTGTGTCTGAGTGTATTGGTGTGTGAGTGAGGGCAGGATTCTGCCTAACTGTGATGTGTCCTCATGGATAAATAGCTGGACAGCGCTCACTGTCTAACCTCCTTCGATGAGGCACTGAGGTTTTGCTGCCCAGCCTGAGGCAGAGGAACAGGTAGAGCCATTCAGAATGGAAAAATTGCTTGTGATGGTGAAATGCTGGACCACAACGAGGGCTAAAATCAGGCCCCAACACACGGTGAGATCACAAAAGCAAAATACTGCGGATGCTGGAAATCTGAAATAAAAACAGAAAATGCTGGAAATATTCAGCAGGTCAGGCAGCATCTGTGGAGAGAGAAACAGAGTTAACGTTTCAGGTCGATGACCTAGGGCCGGGTTCTAGTTTATGTCGAATGGAACTTGAGAGCCCAGCAAGCAATGTGTTGGAGAAATTGAGCCATGAGGTGGGTGATCCAATGTCAGTAGGGCGGAGGTAAGGGCAGAGATGGACTGATGTTGTGGAGGTGGAAGTATGCCATCGCGGTGATGGCTGTTGAAGCTCAGCTCAGGGCTTTGGGCCAGTGCACTATTGGATTCGGCCTGAGCGAGGAACCTTCTTCTTCTTCTTCTTAGGCAGTCCCTCGGAACCGAGGATGACTTGCTTCCACATTAAAAATGAGTTCTCAGGTGACTGATGAGTCCAATGCGGGACCTACAGTCTCTGTCACAGGTGGGGCAGATGGTGGTTGAAGGGGGTGGGTGGGTGGGGTGCTTGGGTTGACGTGCGCTCCTTCTGCTGTTTGCGCTTGGCTTCCGCTTGCTCCCAGCGAAGAGACTCGAGGTGTTCGGCGCCTTCCCGGATGCTTCTCCTCCACTTTGAGCGGTCTTGGGCCAGGGATTCCCAGGTGTCGGAGGGGATGTTGCACTTTTTCAAGGAGGCTTTGAGGGTGTCCATGAAGCGTTTCCTCTGCCCACCTGGGGCTCTCCTGCCGTGTCAGAGCTCCGAGTAGAGCGCTTGTTTCGGGAGTCTCGTATCGGGCATGCGGACGATGTTACGCGTCCATCGGAACTGATTGAGCGTGGTCAAAGCTTCGATGCTGGGGATGTTGGCCTGAGCAAGAACACTGACGTTGGTGCGCCTATCCTGCCAATGGATTTGCAGGATCTTGCAGAGGCAGCGTTGGTGGTACCTCTCCAGTGCTTTGAGGTGCCTGCTGTACATGGTCCATGTCTCTGAGGCATACAGCAGGGCAGGTATCACTACTGCTCTGTAGACCATGAGCTTAGTGCCGGGTTTGAGGTCCTGGTCTTCAAACACTCTCTTCCTCAGGCGACCGAAGGCTGCACTGGCACACTGAAGGCGGTGTTGGACTCAGGGAGAGATGGAATCAAGTAATAGGGTGCTGAGCATTTTGGGAGGAGACAAACATGATGGTATTAGTCTTGCTGATGTTAAATTGGAGGAAGTTCCTCCTCATCCATAACTTGATATTGGACAATTCATTGAACAGCACAGTGGCAGTTATAAAGTCAAGAGTGACAGAGAGCTAGGGCTTTGAGTCATCAACATACATGTGAAAGCTGTCTCCCTGTAGCTGGGACTGTCCGGTGAGATGTTCCCCTGTAGCTGGGACTGTCCGGTGAGATGTTCCCCTGTAGCTGGGACTGTCCGGTGAGATGTTCCCCTGTAGCTGGGACTGTCCGGTGAGATGTTCCGCTGTAGATGGGACTGTCCGGTGAGATGTTCCCCTGTAGCTGGGACTGTCCCGGTGAGATGTTCCCCTGTAGCTGGGACTGTCCGGTCAGATGTTCCCCTGTAGCTGGGACTGTCCGGTCAGATGTTCCCCTGTAGCTGGGGCTGTCCGGTCAGATGTTCCCCTGTAGCTGGGACTGTCCGGAGAGATGTTCCCCTGTAGCTGGGACTATCCCAGTGAGATGTTCCCCTGTAGCTGGGACTATCCCAGTGAGATGTTCCCCTGTAGCTGGGACTGTCCGGTGAGATGTTCCCCTGTAGCTGTGACTGTCTGGTGAGATGTTCCTCTGTAGCTGGGACTGTCCGGTGAGATGTTCCCCTGTAGCTGGGACCATCCGGTCAGATGTTCCCCTGTAGCTGGGACTGTCCGGTGAGATGTTCCCCTGTAGCTGGGACTGTCCGGTGAGATGTTCCCCTGTAGCTGGGACTGTCCGGAGAGATGTTCCCCTTTAGCTGGGACTGTCCAGAGAGATGTTCCCCTTTAGCTGGGACAGTCCGGAGAGATGTTCCTCTGTAGCTGGGGCTATCCCGGTGAGATGTTCCCCTGTAGCTGGGACTGTCCGGTGAGATGTTCCCCTGTAGCTGGGACCATCCGGTCAGATGTTCCCCTGTAGCTGGGACTGTCCGGTGAGATGTTCCCCTGTAGCTGGGACTGTCCGGTCAGATGTTCCCCTGTAGCTGGGACTGTCCGGAGAGATGTTCCCCTGTAGCTGGGACTGTCCGGTGAGATGTTCCCCTGTAGCTGGGACTGTCCCAGTGAGATGTTCCCCTGTAGCTGGGACTGTCCGGAGAGATGTTCCCCTTTAGCTGGGACTGTCCGGAGAGATGTTCCCCTTTAGCTGGGACAGTCCGGAGAGATGTTCCTCTGTAGCTGGGGCTATCCCGGTGAGATGTTCCCCTGTAGCTGGGACTGTCCGGTGAGATGTTCCGCTGTAGCTGGGACTGTCCAGTGAGATGTTCCCCTGTAGCTGGGACTGTCCGGTGAGATGTTCCCCTGTAGCTGGGACTGTCCAGTGAGATGTTCCCCTGTAGCTGGGACTGTCCGGTGAGATGTTCCCCTGTAGCTGGGACTGTCCAGTGAGATGTTCCCCTGTAGCTGGGACTGTCCGGTGAGATGTTCCCCTGTAGCTGGGACTGTCCAGTGAGATGTTCCCCTGTAGCTGGGACTATCCGGTGAGATGTTCCCCTGTAGCTGGGACTATCCGGTGAGATGTTCCCCTGTAGCTGGGACTGTCCGGTGAGATGTTCCCCTGTAGCTGGGACTGTCCGGTGAGATGTTCCCCTGTAGCTGGGACTGTCCAGTGAGATGTTCCCCTGTAGCTGGGACTATCCCAGTCAGATGTTCCCCTGTAGCTGGGACTGTCCCGGTGAGATGTTCCCCTGTAGCTGGGACTGTCCGGTGAGATGTTCCCCTGTAACTGGGACTGTTCGGTGAGATGTTCCCCTGTAGCTGGGACCATCCGGTGAGATGTTCCCCTGTAGCTGGGACTGTCCGGTCAGATGTTCCCCTGTAGCTGGGACTATCCGGAGAGATGTTCCCCTGTAGCTGGGACTGTCCGGTGAGATGTTCCCCTGTAGCTGGGACTGTCCTGGTGAGATGTTCCCCTGTAGCTGGGACTGTCCGGTGAGATGTCTCTCAGTTCAGTCTCTAATTGCTTTTGTTGTTTTATGGGATGTTGTGTTCGGTTTGATTGATTTTCCCTGAGAATTCCTATTGATTGATCCCCACACAGTAGGCCTGCAATCAGTTAGTGACTATGGAAAGGGCCTGATCAGAGCTATTTGTTCCTGTTAACTGAATGTGCCAGTAATAGTAATAGATGCTAAAATCATTGACTTGAGCTACGGCTCCAGAGAGGTCACTGTAATTTGATTAATATTCCTGGGCTAATGGTTTCCTTGGGAAGTGCATTGTACAGACTTCCAATGTGGTTAGCATTGGGTTCAGCTGGGCTGCCCATCTCTACTGAATACCCTGCCAGAGATCATTGTCCACGTTCTAGGCTCACACATGATGAGTCACCATTGGCTGAGGGACCAAAGGGTGGCAGCTCCCAGCAAAATTCATCGTCCATGGAAGGTTCGCTGGTTCGGAGCTGGGAGCAACTGACGTCTCCCATCCCTCCTGACTGAAGCCAATTGTAGCATTGCTGACTGGCTCTATGGGCAAGGTAAGAAAGAAAAAGAAAGACTTGCATTTCTATAGCGCCTTTCACGACCTTAGGACGTCCCAAAGTGCTTTACAGCCAATGAATTACTTTTAAAGTGTAGTCACCATTGTATTGTGGGAAACACGCCAGCCAATTTCTGCACAGCAAACTCCCACAGGCAGCAATGTGGTAATGACCAGATTATCTGTTTTAGTGATGTTAGTTGAGGGATAAATATTGGCCAGGACACCAGGGAGAACTCCCTACCCTTCTTGCAGTAGTGCTGTGGGATCTTTTATATCCACCTGAAAGAGCAGACGGGGCCTCGGTTTAAGGTCTCATCCAAAAGACGGCCCCTCCATCAGTGCTGCACTGAGATGTCAGCCTAGATTGTGTGCTCAAGTCTCTGGAGTAGGACTTGAACCCACAACCTTCCAACTCAGAGGTGAGAGTGCTCCCAATTCAACCAAGGCTTGGCACAGAACAGGGATCGAACCCAGTCCATTCCTGCTCTTTGTCCCTCAGGGCCACACCAGGCAGATTCATTTACTTGTGCCTTTTCAGAGAGAGACTGACAATTAGTGGTGAGATGTGGACTTTTTTATGTTGTGGACTCCCATCCATAACCTGTTCGGTTAAGACTGCCCCAGACTCAATGAAGGCCCTTACAGCTATCAAAGAAAGAAGATTTTCACCCCTTCAGTGTGGCTGGATTCAAGCTTAGGTGGGAGAGATGGTACGAGAATTTGCCAGTAGTCTGTGCCCTCCAATCCTCTTGAAATATAAACTCATTCTTTGAGTAAGGAAGACTTTACACTGATGAATGACTTATAAAGCTCCCACAAATTAAATAAAATTGGTGCTCTACTCTTCCCCATTGTGTATTGTGTTTATAGCACATGTAAACATTTAGACACACAAACCACTTTTAAACTTATTAAATAGTTTAAGTATGTTGATACAGTGGGTCTCTGAAGGCAGTTATGATGTCATGGGAAAGTTATTGGATCATTTGGAGAAAAGCCGGGGGAGGGGTGGAGTTTCCAATGTAAGTTAAGTTCCTCACTTACAGTCAGATGAACGTCATCGTATCTCAGTGAGAGCTGTGATACTCAAGGGGACAAATAGATGGGATTGAAGAATGATGAAAATGCGATGAGAGGTTCGAAATAAGTCAGAGCAGAATGAGAGTGGGAACAGGGGGTGAGTTGAGACTTGTTTGGTTAATGATAACCCACTAACTAATGATAACCCAATAACTATTTATAACCCCAATAACTAATGCCTCCATATTGTAAGGCACAAAAGAAAGCAGAAAATTGACTTCCAAATAGAGAGGGCAACTCTGGAGAGGTGACCTGTCTGAGCCTAATGGTGAGTTAGTCTACAAATGGGAATGTCCGAATGGATCTCTCTTCAGCTATGGTGGCCCCTGATCAGTGGGAGTATGGATTGAAGAACTGTTGAAGTTTCCACCATAGAATTGCACTGCAGAGCAAGTTATCCTTCCACACAGTGAGCTCGACTTCTATGTTTTCTGGTGAGGATAGAGACAACAGACAGCTTAGAATCCAGTCTTGGATGAGCCGCAATTTACTCCAACTAAACATTGGAAAGTCCGAAGCCATCATCTTCAGGCCCCCCACCATACACTCCAGCCCCATCTCAGCTGAACCAGACTGTTCTCAATCTCAGCGTCATACTCAACTCTAAGCTGAGCTTCCGACCCCATATCCTCTCCATCTCAAAGACCGCCTACTTCCACATCTGTAACATCGCTCACCTCAGCCCATCTGCCGCTAAAACCCTCATCCAATGCCTTTTTCACCTCCAGACTTGATTACTTCAATGTTCTCCCAGCCAGCTCCCTATCCTCCACCTTCCATAAAGTTCAGCTCATCCAAAACTCTGCTGCCCGTACCTTTTCCCACACTGATTCCTACTCCATCATCCTGTCCTTGCTGACCTACATAGGCTCCTGGTCCCCCAACACATCAAATTTAAATTTTTCACCCTTGCGGTTAAATTCCTTCATGGCTTCGGCCCTTTTCATCTCTGTAGCCCGCTCCAATATTACAAATCCCCCAAATTCTCTGTTCCTCTGATTCTGGCCTCTTGTGCATCCCCATTTCCCTTCACCCTACTGTTGGCAGCCCTGCCTTCAGCTACCTAGGTCCCATGCTCTGGAATTCCCTCCCAAACCCCTCCCACCAAACTTCTGGTCACCCCATCTAATCTCTCCTTCATTGGGTCCGCATGCAATATTTCCTTACGCCTCTGTGATTTTTTCTACGTTAAAGATGCTGTATAAATGCAAATTGTTGTTATTGTTTGGATCCTGTCTACGTTTTATTTGGGTGACAGTGGGTAAAGAGAAATTAGCCTTACTGGCTGGGTTACTTTAGGTTGAATGCCATTCTGCAAGCCCATGCTGAAATGACCAGCACAGAGTTCCAATGACCTTGTAGACAGGAGCCAAACCCAGTTTGTGATTCATTTTTGGGCAGTTTTATTTTGGGCTGAACTTTGATTGGTCAAAAATGACACCAATAGACCCTCCTTGTTGACACTTTTTATCTTTTTAAATATATCCCTGTTTGTCCAAGTCTGGTGGTTTCTGAGTTGCATTCCCAGTCTGAAATGAACCTTGAGCAAGTGGCATCAGGTGGAAGTTAGAAACCTTGCAAATAGAAAGTTGGAGGGAGTTTCAGAGGGCACCTTACCCTGGGCTACACCTCTCTGAGCCCACTGAAGGGCAGGATCAGCCTGTACGGAGATTGTCAGTCAGGTCTCTGTGTGTTGGATCAGGGTTGTGGGTGTCAGCCGTGGCTCAGTGGGCAGCACTCTTGCCTCTGAGTCAGGAAAGTCGTGGGTTCAAGTCCCACTCCAGAGACTTGAGCTCAAAATCTAGACTGACACTCAAGTGCAGTACTGAGGGAGTGCTGCACTGTCGGAGGTACCGTCTTTCAGATGAGACATTAACCCGAGGCCCCGTCTGCTCCCTCAGGTGGACGTAAAGAATCCCATGGCACTATTTCGAAGAAGAGCAGGGGAGTTCTCCCCGGTGTCCTGGCCAATATTTATCCCTCAATCGACATCACTAAAACAGATTATTATCACTTTGCTGTTTGCAGCTTCCACGTTTCCTACATTAACACAGTGACTGTACCTCATTGGCTGTAAAGCACTTTAGGACGCCCTGAGGTCGTGAAAGGCGCTATATAAATGCAAGTCTTTCGTTTTTCTTTAGGGAAGGGATACAAAAATAACATGGAGTGATTGATGACCAAAATGGAGGACTTGCTAAACCTGTGCCAGTATTTTGTAGATGATGCGGAGATGCCGGTGTTGGACTGGGGTGGACAAAAATGAGAAGTCGCACAACACCAGGTTATAGTCCAACAGTTTTATTTGAAATCACGAGCTTTTGGAGCTCTGCTCCTTCGTCAGGTGAAGTCCCGTCTTCACCTGACGAAGGAGCAGCGCTCCGAAAGCTCGTGCTTTCAAATAAAACTGTTGGACTATAACCTGGTGTTGGGCGACTTCTCATTTTTGTATTTTGTAGAACTGCAGAAACCCTGAAAGCCCCTAAGATTGGGGAAGTGCTCTGGTTGGTCCTTTCCTAATTTTAGCCTGTGTGTGATATCAGTCCTGAAATGATCACTGATAGTCACAGCACAAAAACAGTCAGTGATTTGAAGGGTTAAAAAGGGTTATGTGCCCAGGAGAATCCTTGACAATTTGCATCATCCTAAATGCCTGTGGTATTCCTCACTTAGCTGCCCAATAATTAAAGAAGAGGACTTGTGTGTGAGAGAGAGCGAGAGAGAGTGTAAACGATAAATAACAGATTTACTGAGGTAGCAAAAGATGAGATTTTGCACAGCAGAGAAAGTAGAAGCTGGTTCAGAACTCCCAGTGCAAACTTGATTTATTATAATTCATTATATAAACAACGTGGGAATTCTCACCATGGTAACTCGGCGAAAACAAATTCATAATACAAAAAATTATTTATATGTGTATATACGCAAGTTGTTTTTATCTCCCGGCTGTGCCAGAGATCCATGTTGTTAGTTCTATTTTTTAACCCTTTCCTGCAATAATGGCCCCTCCCCCTCCATCTGATGGCCAGGCACTGATCTTCAGTCTGCTCAAATGGGAGATGGGTTGAGCTGAATTGGGCTGCTGGTGACTTCATCTTGGTCACTTCAGCTCCTATTGGCTTCCTTCAGCTCCTGTCATTCCTTCCAGTGCTGTCAATCTTGCAGATGGTCCATTGTTCCTCCTTCCCTTCCTCCTCCTTCCCACATAGATAGAGCTCAGTATTTGGGCGCTGATGGTGAGCTTTCTGTTGGAAGTCCTTGCACTAATCGCCCTAATTAATTCCACGTGTTTACATGGTATTTATAATGGGGTATTTTGGGGAAGTTCCGTCTTGTCTCACCGGCAAGAGTGTGGAGGGAGGGGCCAAAACACCCACATTATAAGGGAGAGACATAACTGTGCCGTTTCAGTTGCCCCTTAGGGGGTGACTGGCATTGACCGGACTAGTAATCCAGAGGCTTGGGGTAATAATCCCTGGGTCGTGAGTTTAAATCCCACCATTTCAATTTGGGAAATTTGAATTCAGTTTAAAATACCTGGAAATAAAAGGTTGGTATCAGTGACCGTGACGTTGTCAGATTGTCATTAAAAAAAAATCCAACTGGTTCACTAATGTCCTTTACATAGAATTATACAGAACTTACAGCACAGAAACAGGCCATTCGACCCAACTGGTCTATGCCAGTGTTTATTACACGAGCCTCCTCCCAACCTACTTCGTCTCACCCTATCAACATATCCTTCTATTCCTTACACCCTCATGTGCTTATCTAACTTCCCCTTAAATACATTTTTAGGAAAGGAAACCTGCTGTCCATACCCGGTCTGACCTATACATGACTCCAGTCCCACATCAACTGCCCAATGAAGAGGCCTAGCAAGCCACTCAGTTGTATCAGACTTTCTAAGACAACTATGGATGGGCATTAAATGCCATCCTTGCCAGTGACACCCAAAATCTAAGAATTAATAAAATATTCCTAAAGGGGACCTGAGACTGCCCAGTTTTGTCTCTCTCTTCTGATTTCTCCTCTTTTTGCTTCATGCAGCTCACTTTGTCACTGAGTGGAGTCAGAAGTTCCCATCCCTATCCTATGGCACTGTGCACCAGCTTGCTAGCACTTGGCACCACTGTGCTATCCTGAGCTCATTCCATAAATGAAGACTTGGTTCTCTTCTTGATCCAATGTTCCTGTTCTTTGTTCAGCTGAGATGATCATACTTTGTCTGCTGAGATGGGAATGGCCAAGGTGCAGAAGATGCAGCTCCAACCCACTCAGCCATCTTCCCGCAGAGACAGAATAGCTCCATCTGCAGCAATCCGAGAATTACTATGGTTCTGAATAAAGGAAAAAGTTAGTCTGTGGTTGCAGCAAATAGTGCCTGGACCTTCTTTCATCGTGTCAGTGATGCAAGGAAGATCTAGACATTTGTAGACCAGTTAGTGTGTGGAATAAAGTTCCATTAAAGTCTGTTGCTGAAAAATTGATGATATCCTTTAAAAAGGATTGGATGACCATCTGATTAATAATGGGATTCAAGGCTGGAAGGATAAGGTTAGGCTGAGATGATTATGGTGAGCTAAGAGGCAGGGTTATTTAGGATGTGGTTATTGAAAGGAGATACAGAGTAAAGCACCTTCTACACTACTGGCAGGCAAAATGCGGCCTGCGGCCTGTATCCGGCCCGCCAATGGATTCTATTCAGCCTGTCGAGGCTTGGCTTTGCGCAGCACCTGACCCTGCCCCATGTGACATCAGGAGGCGGGTCATTGTCTCCGAGGCAGCAGGGGAATCTAGCAATGGGCCTTAGAGATGGGAGGCAAAGATAAGGAGACTGGTGGCTGAGGTGGACAGAAGGTGGCTGGGAGTCGCGGATTGGGCTATGGCCCCCCCGGGTGAGGGCCTTTTACCAATGGCAGCGTGGCCCCTAAACCGGTGGAGAGCGTTGGGTGCAGCAGTGGGGAGGACACAGGCCCCTTCCCCCCAAGCCCAGGCCCAACCCCCAGTGATGAGGTGACTGATGGATGATACCTGTTAACCAGTTATTAACTGCCACCAAATAATTAATGCAAAACTGTTTACTAATTAGTGTTTACTAATTTAGCATTTTAATTATCTCAAATTTATTTATTTAACACTGATTTTTAATACTAACTGATAATTATTAAACTAGTTAACAGATTTATTCACTAACTTCACATCCTCTGCTCATCAAGCAATTGGTGAGCAATTTAAATTGTGCTTTTTAATTTACTAATTGCACAACTATTCCCTAATTTTTGGAACCTCATCTTGATATATTTACTAATGTGATACAAATTCTCTGCTCATGTTCAATCAGTTGAATGATTATTACTTTAATGATCTCGCGTTTAACAGTTCACCCGTATAATAATCAAACACTTATTTTTTTGCTAATTAATCACTAATTGGCTGAGGGTGAAATATTGCAAGAGGAAAAAAAATCTCTACTAGGATTTTGTAAAGTGATAGTGCAAACAATAAGTTAAACATATTCTGGAATATGCTCAGGATCGAGCACATGGCCTGCATCCCAGGGTCTTAAAAGAAGTGGCTGCAGAGATAGTGGATGCATTGGTTGCAATATACCAAAATTCCCTGGACTCTGGAGAGGTCCCAGCGGATTGGAAAACCGCAAATGTAACACCCCTATTTAAGAAAGGAGGGAGACAGAAAGCAGGAAACTATAGACCAATAGCCTAACATCTGTTGTTGGGAAAATGCTGGAGTCCTTCATTAAGGAAGCAGTAGCCGGGCATTTGGAAAATCATAATGCAGTCAAGCAGAGTCAGCATGGTTTTATGAAAGGGAAATCATGTTTAACAACCTTGCTGGAGTTCTTTGAGGATGTAAAGAGCAGGGTGGATAAAGGTGAACCAGTGGATGTGGTGTATTTGGATTTCCAGAAGACATTCGATAAGGTGCCGCATAAAAGGTTACTGCATAAGATAAGAGCTCACGGAGTTGGGGTTAATATATTAGCATGGATAGAGAATTGGCTAACTAACAGAAAGCAGAGAGTCGGGATAAATGGGTCATTTTCCGGTTGGCAAACGGTAACTAGTGGGGTGCCACAGGGATCGGTGCTCGGGCCTCAACTATTTACAATCTACATTAATGACTTGGATGAAGGGACCGAGTGTAATGTAGCCAAGTTTGCGGATGACACAAAAATGGGTGGGAATGCAAGTTGTGCAGAGGACTCAAAGAATCTGCAAAGGGATATAGACAGGCTAAGTGAGTGGAAAAACATTTGGCAGATGGAGTATAATGTGGGAAAGTGTGAGGTTATCCACTTTGGCAGGAAAAATAAAAAAGCAAATTATTATTTAAATGGAGAGAGATTACAAAATGCTACAGTTCAGAGGGACCTGGGGGTCCTTGTGCATGAAACACAAAAAGTTAGCATGCAGGTACAGCAAGTAATCGAAAAGGCAAATGGAATGTTGGCCTTTATTGCAAGGGGGTTGGAGTATAAAAGCAGGGAAGTCCTGTTACAACTGTGCAGGGTATTGGTGAGACTACACCTTGAGTACTGCGTACAGTTTTGGTCTCCTTATTTAAGGAAGGATATACTTGCATTGGAGGCAGTTCAGAGACGATTCACACGGTTGATTCCAGAGATGAGGGGGTTGACTTATGAAGAAAGGTTGAGCAGGCTGGGCCTATACTCACTGGAATTTAGAAGAATGAGAGGTGATCTTATTGAAACATATAAGATACTGAGGGGGCTCGACAAGGCAGATGCAGAGAGGATGTTTCCCCTCGTGGGGAAATCTAGAACTCGGGGACACAGTTTCACAATAAAGGGTTGCCCTTTTAGAACTGAGATGAGGAGGAACTTCTCTCAGAGGGTCGTAAATCTGTGGAATTCTCTGCCCCAGAGAGCCGTGGAGGATGGGTCATTTAAGGTGGAGATAGACAGATTTTTGCAAGATAAGGGAGTGAAGGGTTATGGGGAGCGGGCAGGGAAGTGGCTTTGAGCCCAAGATCAGCCATGATCTTATTGAATGGCGGAGCAGGCTCGAGGGGCCAAGTGGCCTATTCCTGCTCCATTTTCTTATGTTCCTATGTTCATTTGGGGATCACTGGTTAATGGACTGCAGTCTAATCCAAGCTTTCATCTTGTATGAAAGGCAAGTTAATGTTGACATCTTTCATGCTTGTGAATGAAAAGTTTCAGCACCAGCTTCACAGTCAAGTTTCAACAGAAGCAAGTGGGGTAAATATTTTTTGCTTAGAATGTACAACACAGAAACAGGCCATTCGGCCCAACTGTTCTATGCCGGTGTTTATAAGAACTTAAGAATTAGAAGCAGGATTAGGTCATCCGGCCCCTTGAGCCTGCTCCGCCATTCAATAACATCAAGACTGATCTTCTCGATTCATCAGTTTTGCAGTTTTTATTGTGGCATAATAATATCAATGGCGAAGTAAAGGTTTGGGTAAACTTGTGGTGTAGTTGTTAGCTCCTTAATAAATGTTGTTATGTTTATTAAGTGTGAAAACGACATGAAGGGTTCATTATACAATAAATGGCACAAAAAATTTTAATGGTAGCTGTTGTTAACACAATTCATTTTATCTGTGCGGCCCTCAACAGCCCACCAAAATTGTTAAGTGGCCCTCCAGCCAAATAACTGCCACTCCTGGTCTACACTGTCCCAGCAAACACTCCCAGGGCAGGTACAGCATGGATTAGATACAGAGTAAAGCTCCCTCTACACTGTCCCGTCAAACACTCCCAGGGCAGGTACAGCATGGGTTAGATACAGAGTAAAGCTCCCTCTACACTGTCCCGTCAAACACTCCCAGGGCAGGTACAGCATGGATTAGATACAGAGTAAAGCTTCCTCTACACTGTCCCGTCAAACACTCCCAGGGCAGGTACAGCACGGGTTAGATACAGAGTAAAGGTCCCTCTACACTGCCCCAGCAAACACTCCCAGGGCAGGTACAGCACAGGTTAGATACAGAGTAAAGCTCCCTCTACACTGTCCCATCAAACACTCCCAGGGCAGGTACAGCACGGGTTAGATACAGAGTAAAGCTCCCTCTACACTGTCCCGTCAAACACTCCGAGGGCAGGTACAGCACGGGTTAGATACAGAGTAAAGCTCCCTCTACACTGCCCCATCAAACACTCCCAGGGCAGGTACAGCATGGGTTAGATACAGAGTAAAGCTCCCTCTACACTGCCCCATCAAACACTCCCAGGGTAGGTACAGCACGGGTTAGATACAGAGTAAAGCTCCCTCTACACTGCCCCATCAAACACTCCCAGGGCAGGTACAACACGGATTAGATACAGAGTAAAGCTCCCTCTACACTGTTCCATCAAACACTCCCATGGCAGGTACAGCACGGGTTAGATACAGAGTAAAGCTCCGTCTACACTGTCCCATCAAACACTCCCAGGGCAGGTACAGCACAGGTTAGATACAGAGTAAATCTCCCTTTACACTGTCCCATCAAACACTCCCAGGGCAGGTACAACACGGGTTAGATACAGAGTAAAGCTCCCTATAGACTGTCCCATCAAACACTCCCATGGCAAGTACAATACAGGTTAGATACAGAGTAAATCTCCCTTTACACTGTCCCATCAAACACTCCCAGGACAGGTACAGCACGGGTTAGTTATAGAGTAAAGCTCCCTCTACACTGTCCCATCAAACACTCCCAGGGTAGGTACAGCACGGGTTAGATACAGAGTAAAGTTCCATCTACACTGTCCCATCAAACACTCCCAGGACAGGTACAGCACGGGTTAGTTACAGAGTAAAGCTCCCTCTACACTGTCCCATCAAACACTCCCAGGGCAGGTACTGCACGGGTTAGATACAGAGTAAAGCTCCCTCAGCAAAGATATATTCCCGTGAGAAAGAAAGACTCTAAGAGAAGGATGAACCATCTGTGGCTAACTAAGGAAGTAAAGGATGGTATCAATTTGAAAACAAAGGCATACAATGTTGTGAAGAATAGTGGAAGGCCAGAGGATTGGGAACTTTTTAAAAACCAGCAAAGGACGACTAAAAAAATGATAAAGAGAGAGAAGATAGCTTATGAGAGTAAGCTAGCAAGACAGTGAAGTTTCTACAGGTATATAAAAAGGAAGGGAGTAGCTAAAGTAAACGTTGGTCCCCTAGAGGATGAGTCTGGGGAATTAATAATGGGAAACAGGGAAATGGCGGAGACTTTGAACAAATATTTTGTATCGGTCTTCACGGTAGAAGACACTGACAGCATCCCAATAATGGATAATCAAGGGGCTACAGGGGTGGGGGGGGAACTTAAAACAATTACTATCACTAGAGAAAAAGTACTGGGCAAACTAATGGGAATAAAGGTGGACAAGTCCCCTGGACCCGATGGCCTGCATCCTAGAGTCTTAAAAGAGGTGGCTGCAGAGATAGTTGATGCATTGGTTGTAATCTACCAAAATTCCCCACATACTGGAGAGGTCTCAGCGGACTGGAAAACCGCAAATGTAACACCCCTATTTAAGAAAGGAGGGAGACAGAAAGCAGGCAACTATAGAACAGCTAGCCTAACGTCTGTCATTGGGAAAATGCTGGAGTCCATGCAGGTACAGCATGGGTTAGATACAGAGTAAAGCTGCCCCTACACTGGCCCATCAAACACTCCCAGGATAGGCACAGTTCAGGTTAGATACAGAGTAAAGCTCCCCCTACACTGTCCATCAAACACTACCAGGGCAGATATAGCACGGGTTAGATACAGAGTAAAGCTCCCTCTACACTGTCCCATAAAACACTCCCAGGGCAGGTACAGCATGGGTTAGATACAAAGCAAAGCTCCCTCTACACTGTCCCATCAAACACTCCCAGGGCAGGTACAGCACGGGTTAGATACAGAGTAAAGCTACCTCTACACTGTCCCATCAAACACTCCCAGGCCAGGTACAGCACGGGTTAGATACAGAGTAAAGCTCCCTCTACACTGTCCCATCAAACACTCCCAGGGCAGCTACAGCATGGGTTCAATACAGAGTAAAGTGCCCTCTACACTGTCCCATCAAACACTCCTAGGACAGGTACAGCACAGGTTAGATACAGAGCAAAGCTCCCTCTACACTGTCCCATCAAACACTCCCAGGACAGGTACAGCACAGGTTAGAAAACGAGTGTGGCCCCCTCTACACTGACCCATCAAATACTCCCACGGCAGGTACAGCACGGGTTAGATACACAGTAAAGCTCCCTCTACACTGTCCCATCAAACAATCCCGGGGTAGGTACAGCATGGGTTAGATACAGAGTCAAGCTCCCCCTACACTGTCCCATCAAACACTCCCAGGACAGGTACAGCACAGGTTAGATACAGAATAAAGCTCCCCCTGCACTGTCCCATCAAACAGTCCCAGGACAGGCACAGTTCAGGTTAGAAAAAGAGTGAGGCCCCCTCTACACTGACCCATCAAACACTCCCAGGGTAGGTACAGCATGGGTTAGATACAAAGCAAAGCTCAATCTACACTGTCCCATCAAGCACTCCCAGGGCAGGTACAGCACAGGTTACATGCAGAGTAAAGCTACCTCTACACTGTCCCATCAAACACTCCCAGGGCAAGCACAGCACGAGTTAGATACAGGGTAAAGCTCCCTCTACACTGTCCCATCAATCACTCCCAGGGCAGGTACAGCACGGGTTAGATACAGGGTAAAACTCCATCTACACTGTCCCATCAAACACTGAGAGGTCGCACAACACCAGGTTACAGTCCAACAGTTTTATTTGAAATCACAAGCTTTCGGAGCTATCGATTGCTCCTTCCTCAGGTGAAGTAAATTAGATACAGAATCGCCAAAGCATATATAGATAGAGAACAAAGCATGTGTACCTTACAATTGCAGACCACTAAATTAAATCATCCTGACTATCTGCCGAGGTGTGATAAAGTTAATCAAGTCAGCCAGGAAGGTACCACATCAAAGACATAGCAAGATACAACTGAGACAATGAGGTGTAGTCGTAGGGGTTCTAACGTGTCAAAAGCTGCCGTCTGTATGTAAAACGAAAAGCTTTAAAATGTTTACTTTTTACTGGGAAAATTTTTACTTTTTTACTGGGAATCACATCTGTGAACAAGCCAACGACGACTCGAGTCCGGATCACGTCATGTATCGTGACATAAACCCAAGATCCCGGTTGAGACCGTCTTCATGAGTGCGGAACTTGGCTATCAGTTTCTGCTCGATGATTTTGCGTTGTCGTGTGTTTCTAAGGTTGCCTTGGAGAACGCTTACCCGCAGATCCGAGGCTGAATGTCCTTGACTGCTGAAGTGTTCCCCGACTGGGAGGTAACAATCCTGCCTGGCGATTGTTGCGCGGTGCTCGTTCATACGTTGTCTCAGTGTCTGCATGGTCTCGCCGATGTACCATGCCGCGGTGCATTCTTTCCTGCAACGTATGAGGTAGACAACGTTGGCCGAGTCACATGAGTATGTACCATGTACCTGGTGGGTAGTGTCCTCACGTGTGATGGTGGTATCTGTGTTGATGATCTGGCATGTCTTGCAGAGTTTGCCATGGCAGGGTTGTGTGGTGTCGTGGTCGCTGTTATCCTGAAAGCTGGGTAATTTGCTGCGAACGATGGTACTTCTGAGGTTAGGCGGCTGTTTGAAGGCAAGTAGTGGAGGCGTGGGGATGGCCTTAGCGAGGTGTTTGTCGTCATCGATGACATGTTGAAGGCTGCGAAGAACATGGCGTAGTTTCTCCGCTCCGGGGAAGTACTGGACGACGACAACACACAACCCTGCCATGGCAAACTCTGCAAGACATGCCAGATCATCAACACAGATACCACCATCACACGTGAGGACACTACCCACCAGGTACATGGTACATACTCATGTGACTCGGCCAACGTTGTCTACCTCATACGTTGCAGGAAAGAATGCACCGCGGCATGGTACATCGGCGAGACCATGCAGACACTGAGACAACGTATGAACGAGCACCGCGCAACAATCGCCAGGCAGGATTGTTACCTCCCAGTCGGGGAACACTTCAGCAGTCAAGGACATTCAGCCTCGGATCTGCGGGTAAGCGTTCTCCAAGGCAACCTTAGAAACACACGACAACGCAAAATCATCGAGCAGAAACTGATAGCCAAGTTCCGCACTCATGAAGACGGTCTCAACCGGGATCTTGGGTTTATGTCATGATACATGACGTGATCCGGACTCGAGTCGTCGTTGGCTTGTTCACAGATGTGATTCCCAGTAAAAAAGTAAACATTTTCCCAGTAAAAAGTAAACATTTTAAAGCTTTTCGTTTTACATACAGACGGCAGCTTTTGACACGTTAGAACCCCTACGACTACACCTCATTGTCTCAGTTGTATCTTGCTATGTCTTTGATGTGGTACCTTCCTGGCTGACTTGATTAACTTTATCACACCTCGGCAGATAGTCAGGATGATTTAATTTAGTGGTCTGCAATTGTAAGGTACACATGCTTTGTTCTCTATCTATATATGCTTTGGCGATTCTGTATCTAATTTACTTCACCTGAGGAAGGAGCAATCGATAGCTCCAAAAGCTTGTGATTTCAAATAAAACTGTTGGACTATAACCTGGTGTTGTGCGACCTCTCAATTTTGTCCACCCCAGTCCAACACCGGCATCTCCGCATCATGACCATCAAACACTCCCAGGGAAGGTACAGCACGCGTTAGATACAGAGTAAAGCTCCCTCTACACTGTCCCATCAAACACTCCCAGGGAAGGTACAGCACGCGTTAGATACAGAGTAAAGCTCCCTCTACACTGTCCCATCAAACACTCCCAGGGAAGGTACAGCACGGGTTAGATACAGAGTAAAGCTCCCTCTACACTGTCCCATCAAACACTCCCAGGGCAGGGACAGCACAGGTTAGATACAGAGTAAATCTCCCTTTACACTGTCCCATCAAACACTCCCAGGGCAGGTACAACACGGGTTAGATACAGAGTAAAGCTCCCTATAGACTGTCCCATCAAACACTCCCATGGCAAGTACAATACAGGTTAGATACAGAGTAAATCTCCCTTTACACTGTCCCATCAAACACTCCCAGGACAGGTACAGCACGGGTTAGTTATAGAGTAAAGCTCCCTCTACACTGTCCCATCAAACACTCCCAGGGTAGGTACAGCACGGGTTAAATACAGAGTAAAGCTCCCTCTACACTGTCCCATCAAACACTCCCAGGGCAGGTACTGCACGGGTTAGACACAGAGTAAAGCTCCCTCAGCAAAGATATATTCCCGTGAGAAAGAAAGACTCTAAGAGAAGGATGAACCATCTGTGGCTAACTAAGGAAGTAAAGGATGGTATCAAATTGAAAACAAAGGCATACAATGTTGCGAAGAATAGTGGAAGGCCAGAGGATTGGGAACTTTTGAAAAACCAGCAAAGGACGACTAAAAAAATGATAAAGAGAGAGAAGATAGCTTATGAGAGTAAGCTAGCAAGACAGTGAAGTTTCTACAGGTATATAAAAAGGAAGGGAGTAGCTAAAGTAAACGTTGGTCCCCTAGCGGATGAGTCTGGGGAATTAATAATGGGAAACAGGGAAATGGCGGAGACTTTGAACAAATATTTTGTATCGGTCTTCACGGTAGAAGACACTTACAGCATCCCAATAATGGATAATCAAGGGGCTACAGGGGTGGGGGGGGGAACTTAAAACAATTACTATCACTAGAGAAAAAGTACTGGGCAAACTAATGGGAATAAAGGTGGACAAGTCCCCTGGACCCGATGGCCTGCATCCTAGGGTCTTAAAAGAAGTGGCTGCAGAGATAGTGGATGCATTGGTTGTAATCTACCAAAATTCCCCACATACTGGAGAGGTCTCAGCGGACTGGAAAACCGCAAATGTAACACCCCTATTTAAGAAAGGAGGGAGACAGAAAGCAGGCAACTATAGAACAGCTAGCCTAACGTCTGTCATTGGGAAAATGCTGGAGTCCATGCAGGTACAGCATGGGTTAGATACAGAGTAAAGCTGCCCCTACACTGGCCCATCAAACACTCCCAGGATAGGCACAGTTCAGGTTAGATACAGAGTAAAGCTCCCCCTACACTGTCCATCAAACACTACCAGGGCAGATACAGCACGGGTTAGATACAGAGTAAAGCTCCCTCTACACTGTCCCATCAAACACTCCAGGGCAGGTACAGCATGGGTTAGATACAAAGCAAAGCTCCCTCTACACTGTCCCATCAAACACTCCCATGGCAGGTACAGCACGGGTTAGATACAGAGTAAAGCTCCCTCTACACTGTCCCATCAAACACTCCCAGGCCAGGTACAGCACGGGTTAGATACAGAGTAAAGCTCCCTCTACACTGTCACATCAGACACTCCTGGGGCTGGTACAGCACGGGATAGATACAGAGTAAAGCTCCCTCTACACTGTCCCATCAAACACTCCCAGGGCAGATACAGCATGGGTTCGATACAGAGTAAAGCTCCCTCTACACTGTCCCATCAAACACTCCCAGGGCAGCTACAGCATGGGTTCAATACAGAGTAAAGTGCCCTCTACACTGTCCCATCAAACACTCCTAGGACAGGTACAGCACAGGTTAGATACAGAGTAAAGCTCCCTCTACACTGTCCCATCAAACACTCCCAGGGCAGATACAGCACAGGTTAGATACAGAGCAAAGCTCCCTCTACACTGTCCCATCAAACACTCCCAGGACAGGTACAGCACAGGTTAGAAAACGAGTGTGGCCCCCTCTACACTGACCCATCAAATACTCCCACGGCAGGTACAGCACGGGTTAGATACACAGTAAAGCTCCCTCTACACTGTCCCATCAAACAATCCCGGGGTAGGTACAGCATGGGTTAGATACAGAGTCAAGCTCCCCCTACACTGTCCCATCAAACACTCCCAGGACAGGTACAGCACAGGTTAGATACAGAATAAAGCTCCCCCTGCACTGTCCCATCAAACACTCCCAGGACAGGCACAGTTCAGGTTAGAAAAAGAGTGAGGCCCCCTCTACACTGACCCATCAAACACTCCCAGGGTAGGTACAGCATGGGTTAGATACAAAGCAAAGCTCAATCTACACTGTCCCATCAAGCACTCCCAGGGCAGGTACAGCACAGGTTACATGCAGAGTAAAGCTACCTCTACACTGTCCCATCAAACACTCCCAGGGCAAGCACAGCACGAGTTAGATACAGGGTAAAGCTCCCTCTACACTGTCCCATCAATCACTCCCAGGGCAGGTACAGCACGGGTTAGATACAGGGTAAAACTCCATCTACACTGTCCCATCAAACACTCCCAGGGAAGGTACAGCATGCGTTAGATACAGAGTAAAGCTCCCTCTACACTGTCCCATCAAACACTCCCAGGGTAGGTACAGCACGGGTTAGATACAGAGTAAAGCTCCCTCTACACTGTCCCATCAAACACTCCCAGGGCAGGGACAGCACGGGTTAGATACAGAGTAAAGCTCCCTCTACACTGTCCCATCAAACACTCCCAGGGAAGGTACAGCACGCGTTAGATACAGAGTAAAGCTCTTGCACTATTCCAGCAATCTGCCTTATCCTCTCCATTTCTCGTCCCAGCATTTTTACCATCTGTCTCAGTGACACTACCTCTTTAATCACGGACAGTTTTGTGTTTGATCCTGATAACACACTGTGAACAAGATGGAAACATTTTGCTGATAATATTTTAAGGGAGAGAATTTTATCCATCAATGTAATGTTAACCCATTGTACCATCTGGTGCCAGCATTCCCCTTATTGTTACTGATTTGAAATTATTGTGGAGTCAACCAGTTCAGTTTGAACCCACGTGTACTGGTTTATATATATCCACTCACTTCCAATATCAAACACATGCCTCTGACCTCTGGGAGGGGGCTATTGGCAATCGTTAACAGACTATTCTGAGAAAGAGAGCAAAAGATGGCCGTATTGGGCTGGAAGAGGTAAAGGATAGCTCATGTGATTGGATCAATCAGTGGAATTCACAACTCCCAACTGTGAGCAAACGTACAGAACTAACGGGCCTCAAACCAGACCAGAGAATAGAGGTTCCCCTATCGAGAAATAAATCCTGTAGAACTGGTTCAGCAAAACTGCTGATGGTGTGGATTTAACTCTTTTAAATCAGTGAATACCTAGTTTAGAAATGGGATTGGAGAATCCGGATTAAGAAAGAAAGAAAGAATTTGCATTTATATAACGCCTTTCATGACCACGGGACATCCCAACACGCTTTACAGACAACAAAACACCTTTGAAGTGTAGTCACTGTTGTAATGTAGGAAACACCTAAAGCACAGCAAGATCCCACAAAGAGCAATGTGATAATGACCAGATAATCTGTTTTAGGTGTTGGTTGAGGGATAAATATTGGCCAGGCCACCAGGGAGAACTCTCCTGTCTTCTTTGAAATAGTTTCATGGGATCTTTTACGTCCACCTGAGAGGGCAGACTCAGTTTAACATTGCATCTGAAAGACACCACCTGTGCAGCACAGCAATCCCTCAGTACTGTGCTGAAGTGCCAACCTAGATCATGGGCTCAAGTTGCTGGAGTGGGACTTGAACTCACAACCTTCTGACTCAAAGGCGAGAGTGCTACCCACTGAGCCATGGTTTCCATGTGACATGCTGTTTCCTGTGCAGCAGAGACCCATGGAAGTGTTGTCTATGGAATGTGACTAGCCGAGTTTGAGTAGCAGAGATGTAAACCTAAATGAAATTTTTCTCAACTATTCTTTGCATGGGGAAAAATTTTGCACATCTTCCCTTTGGGTGATCAAATAAGTGGGGTACATTCAGATATGTCCACAGAGCAGCGTTGATGGGTTGAATGAATAATATAGATGGCAACAAGTTGAACCATAATCAACCGAGGAGTATCGCTCAGGAGGACCTTTGGACACGAGGGAGAACTCCCCTCCTCTTCTTCGAAATAGTGCCATCATGTCTGCGTCTGCCAATTGCGAGAGCAATCCCAAACTAATCCCACTGCCCCGCTCTCTCCCCATAGGCCTGTATCAATCCCAAACTAATCCCACTGCCCCGCTCTCTCCCCATAGGCCTGTATCAATTGCAAACTAATCCCACTGCCCCGCTCTCTCCCCATAGGCCTGTATCAATCCCAAACTAATCCCACTGCCCCGCTCTCTCCCCATAGACCTGTATCAATCCCAAACTAAACCCACTGCCCCGCTCTCTCCCCATAGCCCTGTATCAATCCCAAACTAATCCCACTGCCCCACTCTCCCCATAGCCCTGCATCAATCCCAAACTAATCCCACTGCCCCGCTCTCCCCATAGCCCTGTATCAATCCCAAACTATTCCCACTGCCCCGCTCTCCCCATAGCCCTGCAGCAATCCCAAACTAATCCCACTGCCGCACTCTCTCCCCATAGCCCTGTATCAATCCCAAACTAATCCCACTGCCCCGCTCTCTCCCCATAGCCCTGTATCAATCCCAAACTAATCTCACTGCCCCACTCTCCCCATAGCCCTGCATCAATCCCAAACTAATCCCACTGCCCCACTCTCTCCCCATAGCCCTGTATCAATCCCAAACTAATCTCACTGCCCCACTCTCCCCATAGCCCTGCATCAATCCCAAACTAATCCCACTGCCCCGCTCTCCCCATAGCCCTGTATCAATCCCAAACTAATCCCACTGCCTCGCTCTCTCCCCATAGCCCTGTATCAATCCAAAACTAATCCCACTGCCCGCTCTCTCCCCATAGCCCTGTATCAAGCCCAAACTAATCCCACTGCCCCGCTCTCTCCCCATAGCCCTGTATCAATCCCAAACTAATCCCACTGCCACGCTCTCTCCCCACAGTCCTGTATAAATCCCAAACTAATCCCACTGCCCTGCACTTTCCCCATAGCCCTGTATCAATCCCAAACTAATCCCACTGCCCCGCTATCTCCCCATAGCCCTGTATCAATCCCAAACTAATCCCACTGCTACGCTCTCTCCCCACAGTCCTGTATCAATCCCAAACTAATCACACTGCCCTGCTCTCTCCCCATATCCCTGTATCAATCCCAAACTAATCCCACTGCCCTACACTTTCCCCGTAGCCCTGTATCAATCCCAAACTAATCCCACTGCCCCGCTCTCTCCCCACAGTGCTGTATCAATCCCAAACTAATCACACTGCCCCGCGCTTTCCCCATATCCCTGTATCAATCCCAAACTAATACCACTGCCCTGCACTTTCCCCGTAGCCCTGTATCTACCTCTGCTTCAAATATTTATCCACATTTCCCTTCAAAGATATCATGGTCTCTGCATCAACCACTCACTGTGGCAAAGCATTCCGTGCTCTTAACATGATAGGAACATAGGAATTGCAGGGTGAAAATTGTCCCAGGTTCATCTCGTTCACCTTCTACCATTGTGGTAGTCACAGGATACGATATGGAGTTGTTGACCAATCATAACAATCAATCTCTGTCAATTAGTTTACAACAGACCCAGAAATCTCTACAATTTGCATTTGAATGAATCAACACTACTGTTTCCATCATCTCCCCAGGGAGCCTGGTCATTTCCCAGCCCCTACACTTGCTTAAAAATCTGTTCCATTTCCTGCTTTTTTCCAGTTCTGACCAAAGGTCATCGACCTGAAACGTTAACTCTGTTTCTCTCTTCACAGATGCTGCCTGACCTGCTGAGTATCTCCAGCATTTTCTGTTTTTATTTCAGATTTCCAGCATCTGCAGTATTTTCTTTTTGTGACAGATTGACCACTCCTCACTGAAATATTTCTGCCGCAGACTAGTTTTGATCGGTATTGAGAGGATGTGTGCGGGGCAGTGCAATGGGAACCTCACCAAATTCACTTGGGGCTTTATACTGGAATAATGAATGAGGCAGGGGTGGGTGGGAAGGGAAGGAGCGCAGTGTTTGATTCTGTCATTCCGCACATATAACTCACTCTCGCTCACGTTAAATTGGGACCGAAGTCCAGGTGAATCACACACGTGGTTGTTGGTTACACTTGGTGAGACGGGGAAAGTGTTGCACTCGCCAGACCTCCTGAATGATGAGAAACTGGCTCCAGGTGACCTATGAGCCTTGGCTTGCCCTGTTTTTGTGAATGGGGATGATGTAATACTGTGTGTGTGTGGTTACATGGAATGTATCGTGAGGAGAATGATTCAGTTGTACTGGGACTGTCCTATCTGATCTCCAGACAGCTCAGCTCACAAGGTGAATGGAGACTTCTGCTCAACTCAGGAAATAGCTGCAGTGAGTCCAGATCTTTGGTGCTGTTAACCCCAACCCTATCTGTTGTCTCGCTTCTTGCCGCTTGAGACACTTTAGAATCTTAATTTGTTGCAGTAGATGCTTTCGCTTTTCTGATCTGTGACCATCTGTTCCGCAACTCCCGTTTGAACCCCTCCCACCAGCACTGAAACAGCTCTATCCAAAGTCACTAAAACTCCCTATGATGATGATCGAGATGCCTTAGCCCTGTTGATCCTCCTCAACCTCTCTGCAGTCTTTGACTTGCATCCCCATTACCCTTCACCATTGGCGGCCGGAACTGTCTAAGCCCCAAGCTCTGGAATTCCCTCCCTAAACCTCTCTGCCTCTCCACCTCCTAATCCCTCCGCTCTGCGTCCGTTCTTTCCCCTCACATCTCTGTGAATTGGCGTTGAGCATTTCCTTGTTGAAGGCATAATACGAATGGAGTTGTATCAAGTGATGGAGTCGGCGCTTTCTCGCCCGTCTCATTAAGAGTATCGATATAATGATGGGCTATACCAATCATCAGCAGCTTCAGAAAGTTCAGTTTCTGCACTCAGAATCTTTCATTCCAATTTGTAACTCGAGATTGTGATCTATTCATTCTCCGGGGTATGGCTGCAACTATTGGCTGCATCAGTCTTAGCTTAACTTTACTCCGTCAGAGGAGCAGATTGGACATCCCACAGTGTCCACGGGCTCTCTCATAGGGAGCAGATTGCAGATAACGCCATGATCTAACTGAATCCTAACAGTTACGTGGTCATAAATACATTTTTGGAATAGCTTTCTCGGATCCCTCACTGCTCCAGATGTGTGTGTTTGTACTCAACTCCATCTCCGCCAGATGCAGTCACTTTCTCTCTCTCTCTCGCGCTCTCTCACACACACATCGGTGGCTCCTTCAGTTCACCAAATTTAAACTGTATAGAAATTCTTGCACACTTGTAACACCGCGATTAATCACCGCCCCTCTCCTGAATCAAACCGATATTTCTAATATTAGATATTCTTATTTGGTCGGCAAAAAATTCTCAAACTTCTGTTATTTTATCCTTCAAGTCTCCTGTAAACGTGTCTGTGAATAATAGTTAAATCACCAATCATAATAAGCGTGCTGTGACCCCAGAGTTAGCTGGCAATTGACCCATCTTTCTGAAAGTGCAGCCTGTTCCGCGCTGGGTCTCCAGTCAGCAGTCGCAGTTCGAGACCTTCTGAAACATCAGGAGCTACTTCAATGCAGTGAAATGTCTCCCTGCTGGTGAGACTAACAGTGTCACACTCTCCCTCGTTGTCAGAAGGCTCATTTGGGGGGGGGGGGGGGGGGGAGGGTACAGAGACCAAAGAAAGCACAACACCGGGTTAAAATGGCTGACAGCAGGCTCAGTGTTGAAAGATGAAAGCAGTGTGGAGTGAAAGGGTTAAAGCGAGCTGTGGGCTGACCCCTCGTCTCATAAACAGAGGAGCGGCCTGACTGGAGAGTGTGGCCTGACTGGAGAGTTTGGCCTGACTGGAGAGTGAGGCCTGACTGGAGAGTGTGGCCTGACTGGAGAGTGAGGCCTGACTGGAGAGTGTGGCCTGACTGGAGAGTGTGGCCTGACTGGAGAGTGAGGCCTGACTGGAGAGTGCGGCCTGACTGGAGAGTGCGGCCTGACTGGAGAGTGTGGCCTGACGGCTGCTCGCCCTCCGTGAGGTGAGCGTCTTCTCTCCAAAGAAGGTGAAGTTTGTGAGGAGAATGGAGTTGCTCTGAGATGGATGTTAAACAATCTGTCAGCGCTACAGGGAATACGGGCTGTCAGCAAACACGTGTGAGCACTGTTGGAGCTTTCGAAAGCCGAGAATTGTTGCTGAGCATGGCCTGTGCAGTGTCGGGGTATTTCCCACATTACACACAGGTAAGAGTGTCGGGGTATTCCCCACATTGTACACACAGGGCAGAGTGTCGGGGTATTCCCCACATTGTACACACAGGGCAGAGTGTCGGGGTATTCCCCACATTGTACACACAGGGCAGAGTGTCGGGGTATTCCCCACATTACACACACAGGGCAGAGTGTCGGGGTATTCCCCACATTGTACACACAGGGCAGAGTGTCGGGGTATTCCCCACATTACACACACAGGGCAGAGTGTCGGGGTATTCCCCACATTGTACACACAGGGCAGAGTGTCGGGGTATTCCCCACATTGTACTTACACAGGGCAGAGTGTCGGTGTAATCCCCACATTGTACACACAGGGCAGAGTGTCGGGGTATTCCCCACATTGTACACACAGGGTAGAGTGTCGGGGTACTCCCCACATTGCACACAGGGCAGAGTGTCGGTGTATTCCCCACATTACACACACAGGGCAGAGTGTCGGGGTATTCCCCACATTGTACACACAGGGCAGAGTGTCGGGGTATTCCGCACATTGTAAACACAGGGCAGAGTGTCGGGGTATTCCCCACATTACACACACAGGGCAGAGTGTCGGGGTATTCCCCACATTGTACAGAGGGCAGAGTGTCGTTGTATTCCCCACATTGTAAACACAGGGCACAGAGTCGGGGTATTCCCCACATTGTACACACAGGGCACAGAGTCGGGGTATTCCCCACATTGTAAACACAGGGCACAGAGTCGGGGTATTCCCCACATTGTAAACACAGGGCACAGAGTCGGGGTATTCCCCACATTGTACACACAGGGCAGAGTGTCGGGGTATTCCCCACATGGAACACACAGGGCAGAGTGTCGGGGTATTCCCCACATTGTAAACACAGGGCAGAGTGTCGGGGTATTCCCCACATTACACACACAGGGCAGAGTGTCCGGGTATTCCCCACATTACACACAGGGCAGAGTGTCGGGGTATTCCCCACATTACACACACAGGGCGAGTGTCGGGTTATTCCCCACATTGTACACACAGGGCAGAGTGTCGAGGTATTCCCCACATTGTACACACAGGGCAGAGTGTCGGGGTATTCCCCACATTACACACACAGGGCGAGTGTCGGGGTAATCCCCACATTGTACACACAGGGCAGAGTGTCGGGGTATTCCCCACATTGTACACACAGGGCAGAGTTTCGGGGTATTCCCCACATTGTACACACAGGGCAGAGTGTCGGGGTATTCCCCACATTGTACACACAGGGCGAGTGTTGGGGGACTCCCCACTGTGCACACACAGGGCAGAGTGTCGGGGTATTCCCCACATTGTACACACAGGGCAGAGTGTCGGGGTATTCCCCACAGTACACACACAGTGCAGAGTGTCGGGGTATTCCCCACATTGTACACACAGGGCGAGTGTCGGGGGATTCCCCACATTGTACACACAGGGCAGAGTGTCAGGGTATTCCCCACATTGTACACAGGGCAGAGTGTCGGGGTATTCCCCAAATTACACACACAGGGCAGAGTGTCGGGGTATTCCCCACATTACACACAGGGCAGAGTGTCGGGGTATTCCCCACATTACACACAGGGCAGAGTGTCGGGGTATTCCCCACATTGTACACACAGGGCAGAGTGTCGGGGTATTCCCCACATTGTACACACAGGGTAGAGTGTCGGGGTATTCCCCACATTGTACACACAGGGCAGAGTGTCGGGGTATTCCCCACATTGTACACACAGGGTAGAGTGTCGGGGTATTCCCCACATTGTTCACACAGGGTAGAGTGTCGGGGTATTCCCCACATTGTACACACAGGGCAGAGTGTCGGGGTATTCCCCACATTACATACAGGGCAGAGTGTCGGGGTATTCCCCACATTGGACACATGGCAGAGTGTCGGGGTATTCCCCACATTACACACACAGGGCAGAGTGTCGGGGTATTCCCCACATTACACACACAGGGCAGAGTGTCGGGGTATTCCCCACATTGTACACACAGGGCAGAGTGTCGGGGTATTCCCCACATTGTACACACAGGGCAGAGTGTCGGGGTATTCCCCACATTACACACAGGGCAGAGTGTCAGGGTATTCCCCACATTGTACACACAGGGCGAGTGTCGGTGTATTCGCCACATTGTACACACAGGGCAGAGTGTCGGGGTATTCCCCACATTGTACACACAGGGCAGAGTGACGGGGTATTCCCCACATTGTACACACAGGGCAGAGTGTCGGTGTATTCCCCACATTGTACACACAGGGCAGAGTGTCGGGGTATTCCCCACATTGTACACACAGGGTAGAGTGTCGGGTACTCCCCACATTGCACACAGGGCAGAGTGTCGGTGTATTCCCCACATTACACATACAGGGCAGAGTGTCGGGGTATTCCCCACATTGTACACACAGGGCAGAGTGTCGGGGTATTCCGCACATTGTAAACACAGGGCAGAGTGTCAGGGTATTCCCCACATTACACACACAGGGCAGCGTGTCGGGGTATTCCCCACATTGTACAGAGGGCAGAGTGTCGGTGTATTCCCCACATTGTAAACACAGGGCACAGAGTCGGAGTATTCCCCACATTGTACACACAGGGCACAGAGTCGGGGTATTCCCCACATTGTAAACACAGGGCACAGAGTCGGGGTATTCCCCACATTGTAAACACAGGGCACAGAGTCGGGGTATTCCCCACATTGTACACACAGGGCAGAGTGTCGGGGTATTCCCCACATTGTACACACAGGGCAGAGTGTCGGGGTATTCCCCACATTGTACACACAGGGCAGAGTGTCGGGGTATTCCCCACATTGTAAACACAGGGCAGAGTGTCGGGGTATTCCCCACATTGTACACACAGGGCAGAGTGTCGGGGTATTCCCCACATTGTAAACACAGGGCAGATTGCCGGGGTATTCCCCACATTACACACACAGGGCGAGTGTCGGGGTAATCCCCACATTGTACACACAGGGCAGAGTGTCGGGGTATTCCCCACATTGTACACACAGGGCAGAGTTTCGGGGTATTCCCCACATTGTACACACAGGGCAGAGTGTCGGGGTATTCCCCACATTGTACACACAGGGCGAGTGTTGGGGGATTCCCCACAGTGCACACACAGGGCAGAGTGTCGGGGTATTCCCCACATTGTACACACAGGGCAGAGTGTCGGGGTATTCCCCACAGTGCACACACAGTGCAGAGTGTCGGGGTATTCCCCACATTGTACACACAGGGCGAGTGTCGGGGGATTCCCCACATTGTACACACAGGGCAGAGTGTCAGGGTATTCCCCACATTGTACACAGGGCAGAGTGTCGGGGTATTCCCCAAATTACACACACAGGGCAGAGTGTCGGGGTATTCCCCACATTACACACAGGGCAGAGTGTCGGGGTATTCCCCACATTACACACAGGGCAGAGTGTCGGGGTATTCCCCACATTGTACACACAGGGCAGAGTGTCGGGGTATTCCCCACATTGTACACACAGGGTAGAGTGTCGGGGTATTCCCCACATTGTACACACAGGGCAGAGTGTCGGGGTATTCCCCACATTGTACACACAGGGTAGAGTGTCGGGGTATTCCCCACATTGTACACACAGGGCAGAGTGTCGGTGTATTCCCCACATTGTACACACAGGGCAGAGTGTCGGGGTATTCCCCACATTGTACACACAGGGTAGAGTGTCGGGGTACTCCCCACATTGCACACAGGGCAGAGTGTCGGTGTATTCCCCACATTACACACACAGGGCAGAGTGTCGGGGTATTCCCCACATTGTACACACAGGGCAGAGTGTCGGGGTATTCCGCACATTGTAAACACAGGGCAGAGTGTCAGGGTATTCCCCACATTACACACACAGGGCAGCGTGTCGGGGTATTCCCCACATTGTACAGAGGGCAGAGTGTCGGTGTATTCCCCACATTGTAAACACAGGGCACAGAGTCGGAGTATTCCCCACATTGTACACACAGGGTAGAGTGTCGGGGTATTCCCCACATTGTACACACAGGGCAGAGTGTCGGGGTATTCCCCACATTACATACAGGGCAGAGTGTCGGGGTATTCCCCACATTGGACACATGGCAGAGTGTCGGGGTATTCCCCACATTACACACACAGGGCAGAGTGTCGGGGTATTCCCCACATTACACACACAGGGCAGAGTGTCGGGGTATTCCCCACATTGTACACACAGGGCAGAGTGTCAGGGTATTCCCCACATTGTACACACAGGGCAGAGTGTCGGGGTATTCCCCACATTACACACAGGGCAGAGTGTCAGGGTATTCCCCACATTGTACACACAGGGCGAGTGTCGGTGTATTCGCCACATTGTACACACAGGGCAGAGTGTCGGGGTATTCCCCACATTGTACACACAGGGCAGAGTGACGGGGTATTCCCCACATTGTACACACAGGGCAGAGTGTCGGTGTATTCCCCACATTGTACACACAGGGCAGAGTGTCGGGGTATTCCCCACATTGTACACACAGGGTAGAGTGTCGGGGTACTCCCCACATTGCACACAGGGCAGAGTGTCGGTGTATTCCCCACATTACACATACAGGGCAGAGTGTCGGGGTATTCCCCACATTGTACACACAGGGCAGAGTGTCGGGGTATTCCGCACATTGTAAACACAGGGTAGAGTGTCAGGGTATTCCCCACATTACACACACAGGGCAGCGTGTCGGGGTATTCCCCACATTGTACAGAGGGCAGAGTGTCGGTGTATTCCCCACATTGTAAACACAGGGCACAGAGTCGGAGTATTCCCCACATTGTACACACAGGACACAGAGTCGGGGTATTCCCCACATTGTAAAGACAGGGCACAGAGTCGGGGTATTCCCCACATTGTAAACACAGGGCACAGAGTCGGGGTATTCCCCACATTGTACACACAGGGCAGAGTGTCGGGGTATTCCCCACATTGTACACACAGGGCAGAGTGTCGGGGTATTCCCCACATTGTACACACAGGGCAGAGCGTCGGGGTATTCCCCACATTGTACACACAGGGCAGAGTGTCGGGGTATTCCCCACATTGTACACACAGGGCAGAGTGTCGGGGTATTCCCCACATTGTAAACACAGGGCAGAGTGTCGATGTATTCCCCACATTACACACACAGGGCAGAGTGTCGGGGTAATCCCCACATTGTACACACAGGGCAGAGTGTCGGGGTATTCCCCACATTGTACACACAGGGCAGAGTGTCGGGGTATTCCCCACATTGTACACACAGGGCAGAGTGTCGGGGTATTCCCCACATTGTACACACAGGGCAGAGTGTCGGGGTATTCCCCACATTGTACACACAGGGCAGAGTGTCGGGGTATTCCCCACATTGTACACACAGGGCAGATTGCCGGGGTATTCCCCACATTACACACACAGGGCGAGTGTCGGGGTAATCCCCACATTGTACACACAGGGCAGAGTGTCGGGGTATTCCCCACATTGTACACACAGGGCAGAGTTTCGGGGTATTCCCCACATTGTACACACAGGGCAGAGTGTCGGGGTATTCCCCACATTGTACACACAGGGCGAGTGTTGGGGGATGCCCCACAGTGCACACACAGGGCAGAGTGTCGGGGTATTCCCCACATTGTACACACAGGGCAGAGTGTCGGGGTATTCCCCACATTGTACACACAGGGCGAGTGTCGGGGTATTCCCCACATTGTACACACAGGGCAGAGTGTCGGGGTATTCCCCACATTGTACACACAGGGCGAGTGTCGGGGTATTCCCCACATTGTACACACAGGGCAGAGTGTCGGGGTATTCCCCACATTACACACAGGGCAGAGTGTCGGGGTAATCCCCACATTGTACACACAGGGCAGAGTGTCGGGGTATTCCCCACATTGTACACACAGGGCAGAGTGTCGGGGTATTCTCCACATTGTACACACAGGGCGAGTGTTGGGGTATTCCCCACATTACACACAGGGCAGAGTGTCGGGGTATTCCCCACATTGCAAACACAGGGCGAGTGACGGGGTATTCCCCACATTGTACACACAGGGCAGAGTGTCGGTGTATTCCCCACATTGTACACACAGGGCAGAGTGTCGGGGTATTCCCCACATTGTACACACAGGGCAGAGTGTCGGGGTACTCCCCACATTGCACACAGGGCAGAGTGTCGGTGTATTCCCCACATTACACATACAGGGCAGAGTGTCGGGGTATTCCCCACATTGTACACACAGGGCAGAGTGTCGGGGTATTCCGCACATTGTAAACACAGGGTAGAGTGTCAGGGGTATTCCCCACATTACACACACAGGGCAGAGTGTCGGGGTATTCCCCACATTGTACAGAGGGCAGAGTGTCGGTGTATTCCCCACATTGTAAACACAGGGCACAGAGTCGGAGTATTCCCCACATTGTACACACAGGACACAGAGTCGGGGTATTCCCCACATTGTAAACACAGGGCACAGAGTCGGGGTATTCCCCACATTGTACACACAGGGCACAGAGTCGGGGTATTCCCCACATTGTACACACAGGGCAGAGTGTCGGGGTATTCCCCACATTGTACACACAGGGCAGAGTGTCGGGGTATTCCCCACATTGTACACACAGGGCAGAGCGTCGGGGTATTCCCCACATTGTACACACAGGGCAGAGTGTCGGGGTATTCCCCACATTGTACACACAGGGCAGAGTGTCGGGGTATTCCCCACATTGTAAACACAGGGCAGATTGCCGGGGTATTCCCCACATTACACACACAGGGCGAGTGTCGGGGTAATCCCCACATTGTACACACAGGGCAGAGTGTCGGGGTATTCCCCACATTGTACACACAGGGCAGAGTTTCGGGGTATTCCCCACATTGTACACACAGGGCAGAGTGTCGGGGTATTCCCCACATTGTACACACAGGGCGAGTGTTGGGGGATGCCCCACAGTGCACACACAGGGCAGAGTGTCGGGGTATTCCCCACATTGTACACACAGGGCAGAGTGTCGGGGTATTCCCCACAGTGCACACACAGTGCAGAGTGTCGGGGTATTCCCCACATTGTACACACAGGGCGAGTGTCGGGGGATTCCCCACATTGTACACACAGGGCAGAGTGTCGGGGTATTCCCCACATTGTACACAGGGCAGAGTGTCGGGGTATTCCCCAAATTACACACACAGGGCAGAGTGTCGGGGTATTCCCCACATTACACACAGGGCAGAGTGTCGGGGTATTCCCCACATTACACACAGGGCAGAGTGTCGGGGTATTCCCCACATTGTACACACAGGGCAGAGTGTCGGGGTATTCCCCACATTGTACACACAGGGTAGAGTGTCGGGGTATTCCCCACATTGTACACACAGGGCAGAGTGTCGGGGTATTCCCCACATTGTACACACAGGGTAGAGTGTCGGGGTATTCCCCACATTGTACACACAGGGCAGAGTGTCGGGGTATTCCCCACATTGTACACACAGGGCAGAGTGTCGGGGTATTCCCCACATTGTACACACAGGGCAGAGTGTCGGGGTATTCCCCACATTGCACACAGGGCAGAGTGTCGGGGTATTCCCCACATTACACACACAGGGCAGAGTGTCGGGGTATTCCCCACATTGCACACAGGGCAGAGGTCGGGGTATTCCAAATTGTAACACAAGGGCAGAGTGTCGGGGTATTCCCCACATTACACACACAGGCAGAGTGTCGGGGTATTCATTACACACAGGCAGAGTGTCGGGGGTTCATTGTATCACACAGGCAGAGTGTCGGGGTTTCCCCACATTGTACACAGGGCAGAGTGTCGGGGTATCCCCACATTGTACACTACAGGGCAGAGGTCGGGGTATTCCCACATTGACACACAGGGCAGAGTGTCGGGGTATTCCCACATTGTACATCATCAGGGCAGAGTGTCGGGGTATTCCCCAGATGTACACAGGGCAGAGTGTCGGGGTATTCCCACATTGTACACACAGGGCAGAGTGTCGGGGTATTCCCCACATTGTACACACAGGGCAGAGTGTCGGGGTATTCCCCACATTGTACACACAGGGCAGAGTGTTCGGGGTATTCCCCTCATTACACTGGCAGAGTGTCGGGTATTCCCCCACATTGACACAGCACAGGGCAGAGTGTCGGGGTATTCCCCACATTGTACACACAGGGCAGAGTGCCGGGGTATTCCCCACATTACACACACAGGGCGAGTGTCGGGGTAATCCCCACATTGTACACACAGGGCAGAGTGTCGGGGTATTCCCCACATTGTACACACAGGGCAGAGTGTCGGGGTATTCCCCACATTGTACACACAGGGCAGAGTGTCGGGGTATTCCCCACATTGTACACACAGGGCGAGTGTTGGGGGATTCCCCACAGTGCACACACAGGGCAGAGTGTCGGGGTATTCCCCACATTGTACACACAGGGCAGAGTGTCGGGGTATTCCCCACAGTGCACACACAGTGCAGAGTGTCGGGGTATTCCCCACATTGTACACACAGGGCAGAGTGTCGGGGGATTCCCCACATTGTACACACAGGGCAGAGTGTCGGGGTATTCCCCACATTGCACACACAGGGCAGAGTGTCGGGGTATTCCCCAAATTACACACACAGGGCAGAGTGTCGGGGTATTCCCCACATTACACACAGGGCAGAGTGTCGGGTATTCCCCACATTACACACAGGGCAGAGTGTCGGGGTATTCCCCACATTGTACACACAGGGCAGAGTGTCGGGGTATTCCCCACATTGTACACACAGGGTAGAGTGTCGGGGTATTCCCCACATTGTACACACAGGGCAGAGTGTCGGGGTATTCCCACATTGTACACACAGGGTAGAGTGTCGGGGTATTCCCCACATTGTACACACAGGGCAGAGTGTCGGGGTATTCCCCACATTGTACACACAGGGAGAGTGTCGGGGTATTCCCCACATTGTACACACAGGGCAGAGTGTCGGGGTATTCCCCACATTACACCACAGGGCAGAGTGTCGGGGTATTCCCCACATTGTACACATGGCAGAGTGTCGGGGTATTCCCCACATTACACACAGGGCAGAGTGTCGGGGTATTCCCCACATTACACACACAGGGCAGAATGTCGGGGTATTCCCCACATTGTACACACAGGGCAGAGTGTAGGGGTATTCCCCACATTACACAGAGGGCAGAGTGTCGGGGTATTCCCCACATTACACACCAGGGCAGAGTGTCGGGGTATTCCCCACATTGTACACACAGGGCAGAGTGTCGGGGTATTCCCCACATTGTACACACAGGGCAGAGTGTCGGGGTATTCCCCACATTGTACACACAGGGCAGAGTGTCGGGGTATTCCCCACATTGTACACACAGGGCAGAGTGTCGGGGTATTCCCCACATTGCACACACAGTGCAGAGTGTCGGGGTATTCCCCACATTGTACACACAGGGCAGAGTGTCGGGGTATTCCCCACATTGTACACACAGGGCAGAGTGTCGGGGTATTCCCCACATTGTACACACAGGGCAGAGTGTCGGGGTATTCCCCACATTGTACACACAGGGCAGAGTGTCGGGGTATTCCCCACATTGTACACACAGGGCAGAGTGTCGGGGTATTCCCCACATTGACACACAGGGCAGAGTGTCGGGGTATTCCCCACATTGTACACACAGGCAGAGTGTCGGGGTATTCCCCACATTGTACACACAGGGCAGAGTGTCGGGGTATTCCCCACATTGTACACAGGGTAGAGTGTCGGGGTATTCCCCACATTGTACACACAGGGCAGAGTGTCGGGGTATTCCCCACATTGTACACACAGGGCAGAGTGTCGGGGTATTCCCCACATTGTACACACAGGGCAGAGTGTCGGGGTATTCCCCACATTACACACACAGGGCAGAGTGTCGGGGTATTCCCCACATTGTACACACAGGGCAGAGTGTCGGGGTATTCCCCACATTGTACACACAGGGCAGAGTGTCGGGGTATTCCCCACATTACACAGGGCAGAGTGTCGGGGTATTCCCCACATTGTACACACAGGGCAGAGTGTCGGGGTATTCCCCACATTACACACACAGGGCAGAGTGTCGGGGTATTCCCCACATTGTACACACAGGGCAGAGTGTCGGGGTATTCCCCACATTACACAGGGCAGAGTGTCGGGGTATTCCCCACATTGTACACACAGGGCAGAGTGTCGGGGTATTCCCCACATTGTACACACAGGGCAGAGTGTCGGGGTATTCCCCACATTGTACACACAGGGCAGAGTGTCGGGGTATTCCCCACATTACACAGGGCAGAGTGTCGGGGTATTCCCCACATTGTACACACAGGGTAGAGTGTCGGGGTATTCCCCACATTGTACACACAGGGCAGAGTGTCGGGGTATTCCCCACATTGTACACACAGGGCGAGTGTCGGGGTATTCCCCACATTGTACACACAGGGCAGAGTGTCGGGGTATTCCCCACATTGTACACACAGGGCAGAGTGTCGGGGTATTCCCCACATTGTACACACAGGGCAGAGTGTCGGGGTATTCCCCACATTGTACACACAGGGCAGAGTGTTGGGGTATTCCCCACATTGCACACACAGGGCAGAGTGTCGGGGTATTCCCCACATTGTACACACAGGGCAGAGTGTCGGGGTATTCCCCACATTGTACACACAGTCCAGAGTGTCGGGGTATTCCCCACATTGTACACACAGGGCGAGTGTCGGGGTATTCCCCACATTGTACACACAGGGCAGAGTGTCGGGGTATTCCCCACATTACACACAGGGCAGAGTGTCGGGGTATTCCCCACATTGTACACACAGGGCAGAGTGTCGGGGTATTCCCCACATTACACACAGGGCAGAGTGTCGGGGTATTCCCCACATTACACACAGGGCAGAGTGTCGGGGTATTCCCCACATTGTACACACAGGGCAGAGTGTCGGGGTATTCCCCACATTGTACACACAGGGCAGAGTGTCGGGGTATTCCCCACATTGTACCACAGGGCAGAGTGTCGGGGTATTCCCCACATTGTACACACAGGGTAGAGTGTCGGGGTATTCCCCACATTGTACACACAGGGCAGAGTGTCGGGGTATTCCCCACATTGTACACACAGGGCAGAGTGTCGGGGTATTCCCCACATGTACACACAGGGCAGAGTGTCGGGGTATTCCCCACATTACACACAGGGCAGAGTGTCGGGGTATTCCCCACATTGTACACAGGCAGAGTGTCGGGGTATTCCCCACATTACACACAGGGCAGAGTGTCGGGGTATTCCCCACATTACACACACAGGGCAGAGTGTCGGGGTATTCCCCACATTGTACACACAGGGCAGAGTGTCGGGGTATTCCCCACATTGTACACAGAGGGCAGAGTGTCGGGGTATTCCCCACATTACACACAGGGCAGAGTGTCGGGGTATTCCCCACATTGTACACACAGGGCAGAGTGTCGGGGTATTCCCCACATTGTACACACAGGGCGAGTGTCGGGGGATTCCCCACATTGACACACAGGGCAGAGTGTCGGGGTATTCCCCACATTGTACACACAGGGCAGAGTGTCGGGGTATTCCCCACATTGTACACACAGGGCAGAGTGTCGGGGTATTCCCCACATTGTACACACAGGGCAGAGTGTCGGGGTATTCCCCACATTGTACACACAGGGCAGAGTGTCGGGGTATTCCCCACATTGTACACCAGGGCAGAGTGTCGGGGTATTCCCCACATTACACACAGGGCAGAGTGTCGGGGTATTCCCCACATTACACACAGGGCAGAGTGTCGGGGTATTCCCCACATTGTACACACAGGGCAGAGTGTCGGGGTATTCCCCACATTGTACACACAGGGCAGAGTGTCGGGGTATTCCCCACATTGTACACACAGGGCAGAGTGTCGGGGTATTCCCCACATTGTACACACAGGGCAGAGTGTCGGGGTATTCCCCACATTGTACACACAGGGTAGAGTGTCGGGGTATTCCCCACATTGTACACACAGGGCAGAGTGTCGGGGTATTCCCACATTGTACACACAGGGCAGAGTGTCGGGGTATTCCCCACATTACACACAGGGCAGAGTGTCGGGGTATTCCCCACATTGTACACACAGGGCAGAGTGTCGGGGTATTCCCCACATTACACACAGGGCAGAGTGTCGGGGTATTCCCCACATTGTACACACAGGGCAGAGTGTCGGGGTATTCCCCCACATTGTACACACAGGGCAGAGTGTCGGGGTATTCCCCACATTGTACACACAGGGCAGAGTGTCGGGGTATTCCCCACATTGTACACACAGGGCAGAGTGTCGGGGTATTCCCCACATTACACACAGGGCAGAGTGTCGGGGTATTCCCCACATTGTACACACAGGGCAGAGTGTCGGGGTATTCCCCACATTGTACACACAGGGCAGAGTGTCGGGGTATTCCCCACATTGTACACACAGGGCAGAGTGTCGGGGTATTCCCCACATTACCACACAGGGCAGAGTGTCGGGGTATTCCCCACATGTACACACAGGGCAGAGTGTCGGGGTATTCCCCACATTGTACACACAGGGCAGAGTGTCGGGGTATTCCCCACATTGTACACACAGGGCAGAGTGTCGGGGTATTCCCCACATTGTACACACAGGGCAGAGTGTCGGGGTATTCCCCACATTGAACACACAGGGCAGAGTGTCGGGGTATTCCCCACATTGTACACACAGGGCAGAGTGTCGGGGTATTCCCCACATTGTACACACAGGGCAGAGTGTCGGGGTATTCCCCACATTACACACACAGGGCAGAGTGTCGGGGTATTCCCCACATTGTACACACAGGGCAGAGTGTCGGGGTATTCCCCACATTGTACACACAGGGCAGAGTGTCGGGGTATTCCCCACATTGTACACACAGGGCAGAGTGTCGGGGTATTCCCCACATTGTACACACAGGGCAGAGTGTCGGGGTATTCCCCACATTGTACACACAGGGCAGAGTGTCGGGGTATTCCCCACATTGTAAACACAGGGCAGAGTGTCGGGGTATTCCCCACATTACACACAGGGCAGAGTGTCGGGGTATTCCCCACATTGTACACACAGGGCGAGTGTCGGGGTATTCCCCACATTGTACACACAGGGCAGAGTGTCGGGGTATTCCCCACATTGTACACACAGGGCAGAGTGTCGGGGTATTCCCCACATTGTACACACAGGGCAGAGTGTCGGGGTATTCCCCACATTGTACACACAGGGCAGAGTGTCGGGGTATTCCCCACATTGTACACACAGGGCAGAGTGTCGGGGTATTCCCCACATTGTACACACAGGGCAGAGTGTCGGGGTATTCCCCACATTGCACACACAGGGCAGAGTGTCGGGGTATTCCCCACATTGTACACACAGTCCAGAGTGTCGGGGTATTCCCCACATTGTACACACAGGGCAGAGTGTCGGGGTATTCCCCACATTGTACACACAGTCCAGAGTGTCGGGGTATTCCCCACATTGTACACACAGGGCAGAGTGTCGGGGTATTCCCCACATTGTACACAGGGCAGAGTGTCGGGGTATTCCCCACATTGTACACACAGGGCAGAGTGTCGGGGTATTCCCCACATTGTACACACAGGGCAGAGTGTCGGGGTATTCCCCACATTACACACACAGGGCAGAGTGTCGGGGTATTCCCCACATTGTACACACAGGGCAGAGTGTCGGGGTATTCCCCACATTGTACACACAGGTCAGAGTGTCGGGGTATTCCCCACATTGTACACACAGGGCAGAGTGTCGGGGTATTCCCCACATTGTACACACAGGGCAGAGTGTCGGGGTATTCCCCACATTACACACAGGGCAGAGTGTCGGGGTATTCCCCACATTGTACACACAGGGCAGAGTGTCGGGGTATTCCCCACATTGTACACACAGGGCAGAGTGTCGGGGTATTCCCCACATTGTACACACAGGGCAGAGTGTCGGGGTATTCCCCACATTGTACACACAGGGCAGAGTGTCGGGGTATTCCCCACATTGTACACACAGGGCAGAGTGTCGGGGTATTCCCCACATTGTACACACAGGCAGAGTGTCGGGGTATTCCCCACATGTACACACAGGGCAGAGTGTCGGGGTATTCCCCACATTGTACACACAGGGCAGAGTGTCGGGGTATTCCCCACATTGTAACACAGGGCAGAGTGTCGGGGTATTCCCCACATTACACACAGGGCAGAGTGTCGGGGTATTCCCCACATTGTACACACAGGGCAGAGTGTCGGGGTATTCCCCACATTGTACACACAGGGCAGAGTGTCGGGGTATTCCCCACATTGTACACACAGGGCAGAGTGTCGGGGTATTCCCCACATTGTACACACAGGGCAGAGTGTCGGGGTATTCCCCACATTACACACACAGGGCAGAGTGTCGGGGTATTCCCCACATTGTACACACAGGGCAGAGTGTCGGGGTATTCCCCACATTGTACACACAGGGCAGAGTGTCGGGGTATTCCCCACATTGTACACACAGGGCAGAGTGTCGGGGTATTCCCCACATTGTACACACAGGGCAGAGTGTCGGGGTATTCCCCACATTGTACACACAGTCCAGAGTGTCGGGGTATTCCCCACATTACACACACAGGGCAGAGTGTCGGGGTATTCCCCACATTGTACACAGGGCAGAGTGTCGGGGTATTCCCCACATTGTACACACAGGGTAGAGTGTCGGGGTATTCCCCACATTGTACACACAGGGCAGAGTGTCGGGGTATTCCCCACATTGTACACACAGGGCAGAGTGTCGGGGTATTCCCCACATTGTACACACAGGGCAGAGTGTCGGGGTATTCCCCACATTGTACACACAGGGCAGAGTGTCGGGGTATTCCCCACATTACACACACAGGGCAGAGTGTCGGGGTATTCCCCACATTGTACACAGGGCAGAGTGTCGGGGTATTCCCCACATTGTACACACAGGGCAGAGTGTCGGGGTATTCCCCACATTACACACACAGGGCAGAGTGTCGGGGTATTCCCCACATTGTACACACAGGGCAGAGTGTCGGGGTATTCCCCACATTGTACACACAGTCCAGAGTGTCGGGGTATTCCCCACATTACACAGGGCAGAGTGTCGGGGTATTCCCCACATTGTACACACAGGCAGAGTGTCGGGGTATTCCCCACATTGTACACAGGGCAGAGTGTCGGGGTATTCCCCACATTGTACACACAGGGCAGAGTGTCGGGGTATTCCCCACATTGTACACACAGGGCAGAGTGTCGGGGTATTCCCCACATTGTACACACAGGGCAGAGTGTCGGGGTATTCCCCACATTGTACACACAGGGCAGAGTGTCGGGGTATTCCCCACATTGTACACACAGGGCAGAGTGTCGGGGTATTCCCCACATTGAACACACAGGCAGAGCTGTCGGGGTATTCCCCACATTGTACACACAGGGGCAGAGTGTCGGGGTATTCCCCACATTGTACACACAGGGCCAGAGTGTCGGGGTATTCCCCACATTGTACACAAGGGCAGAGTGTCGGGGTATTCCCCACATTGTACACACAGGGCAGAGTGTCGGGGTATTCCCCACATTGTACACACAGGGCAGAGTGTCGGGGTATTCCCCACATTGTACACACAGGGCAGAGTGTCGGGGGTATTCCCCACATTGTACACACAGGGCAAGAGTGTCGGGGTATTCCCCACATTGTACACACAGGGCAGAGTGTCGGGGTATTCCCCACATTGTACCCACAGGTCAGAGTGTCGGGGTATTCCCCATATTACACGAGGCAGAGTGTCGGGGTATTCCCCACATTGTACACAGGGCAGAGTGTCGGGGTATTCCCCACATTGTACACAGGGCAGAGTGTCGGGGTATTCCCCACATTGTACACACAGGGCAGAGTGTCGGGGTATTCCCCACATTGTACACACAGGGCAGAGTGTCGGGGTATTCCCCACATTGTACACACAGGGCAGAGTGTCGGGGTATTCCCCACATTGTACACACAGGGCAGAGTGTCGGGGTATTCCCCACATTGTACACACAGGGCAGAGTGTCGGGGTATTCCCCCACATTACACACACAGGGCAGAGTGTCGGGGTATTCCCCCACATTGTACACACAGGGCAGAGTGTCGGGGTATTCCCCACATTGTACACACAGTCAGAGTGTCGGGGTATTCCCCACATTACACAGGGCAGAGTGTCGGGGTATTCCCCACATTGTACACACAGGCAGAGTGTCGGGGTATTCCCCACATTACACAGGGCAGAGTGTCGGGGTATTCCCCACATTGTACACACAGGGCAGAGTGTCGGGGTATTCCCCACATTGTACACACAGGGCAGAGTGTCGGGGTATTCCCCACATTACACAGGGCAGAGTGTCGGGGTATTCCCCACATTGTACACACAGGGCAGAGTGTCGGGGTATTCCCCACATTACACACACAGGGCAGAGTGTCGGGGTATTCCCCACATTGTACACACAGGGCAGAGTGTCGGGGTATTCCCCAGATTACAGAGGGCAGAGTGTCGGGGTATTCCCCACATTGTACACACAGGGCAGAGTGTCGGGGTATTCCCCACATTGTACACACAGGGCAGAGTGTCGGGGTATTCCCCACATTGTACACACAGGGCAGAGTGTCGGGGTATTCCCCACATTACACAGGGCAGAGTGTCGGGGTATTCCCCACATTACACACAGTGCAGAGTGTCGGGGTATTCCCCACATTGTACACACAGGGCAGAGTGTCGGGGTATTCCCCACATTGTACACACAGGGCAGAGTGTCGGGGTATTCCCCACATTACACACAGTCCAGAGTGTCGGGGTATTCCCCACATTGTACACACAGGGCAGAGTGTCGGGGTATTCCCCACATTGTAAACACAGGGCAGAGTGTCGGGGTATTCCCCACATTGTACACACAGGGCAGAGTGTCGGGGTATTCCCCACATTGTACACACAGGGCAGAGTGTCGGGGTATTCCCCACATTACACACAGGGCAGAGTGTCGGGGTATTCCCCACATTACACACACAGGGCAGAGTGTCGGGGTATTCCCCACATTGTACACACAGGGCAGAGTGTCGGGGTATTCCCCACATTGTACACACAGGGCAGAGTGTCGGGGTATTCCCCACATTGTACACACAGGGCAGAGTGTCGGGGTATTCCCCACATTGTACACACAGGGCAGAGTGTCGGGGTATTCCCCACATTGTACACACAGGGCAGAGTGTCGGGGTATTCCCCACATTGTACACACAGGGCAGAGTGTCGGGGTATTCCCCACATTGCACACACAGGGCAGAGTGTCGGGGTATTCCCCACATTGTACACACAGGGCAGAGTGTCGGGGTATTCCCCACATTGTACACACAGGGCAGAGTGTCGGGGTATTCCCCACATTGTACACACAGGGCAGAGTGTCGGGGTATTCCCCACATTACACACACAGGGCAGAGTGTCGGGGTATTCCCCACATTGTACACAGGGCAGAGTGTCGGGGTATTCCCCACATTGTACACACAGGGCAGAGTGTCGGGGTATTCCCCACATTGTACACACAGGGCAGAGTGTCGGGGTATTCCCCACATTACACACACAGGGCAGAGTGTCGGGGTATTCCCCACATTGTACACACAGGGCAGAGTGTCGGGGTATTCCCCACATTGTACACACAGGGCAGAGTGTCGGGGTATTCCCCACATTACACAGGGCAGAGTGTCGGGGTATTCCCCACATTGTACACACAGGGCAGAGTGTCGGGGTATTCCCCACATTGCACACACAGGGCAGAGTGTCGGGGTATTCCCCACATTGTACACAGGGCAGAGTGTCGGGGTATTCCCCACATTGTACACAGGGCAGAGTGTCGGGGTATTCCCCACATTGTACACACAGGGCAGAGTGTCGGGGTATTCCCCACATTGTACACACAGGGCAGAGTGTCGGGGTATTCCCCACATTGTACACACAGGGCAGAGTGTCGGGGTATTCCCCACATTGTACACACAGGGCAGAGTGTCGGGGTATTCCCCACATTACACACAGGGCAGAGTGTCGGGGTATTCCCCACATTGTACACACAGGGCAGAGTGTCGGGGTATTCCCCACATTACACACAGGGCAGAGTGTCGGGGTATTCCCCACATTGAACACAGGGCAGAGTGTCGGGTATTCCCCACATTGTACACACAGGGCAGAGTGTCGGGGTATTCCCCACATTGTACACACAGGGCTAGAGTGTCGGGGTATTCCCCACATTGTACACACAGGGCAGAGTGTCGGGGTATTCCCCACATTGTACACACAGGGCAGAGTGTCGGGGTATTCCCCACATTACACACACAGGGCAGAGTGTCGGGGTATTCCCCACATTGTACACACAGGGCAGAGTGTCGGGGTATTCCCCACATTGTACACACAGTCCAGAGTGTCGGGGTATTCCCCACATTACACACACAGGGCAGAGTGTCGGGGTATTCCCCACATTGTACACACAGGGCAGAGTGTCGGGGTATTCCCCACATTGTACACACAGTCCAGAGTGTCGGGGTATTCCCCACATTACACAGGGCAGAGTGTCGGGGTATTCCCCACATTGTACACACAGTCAAGAGTGTCGGGGTATTCCCCACATTGTACACAGGGCAGAGTGTCGCGGTATTCCCCACCTTGTACACAGGGCAGAGTGTCGGGGTATTCCCCAACTTGCACACAGGGTAGAGTGTCGGGGTATTCCCCACATTGTACACACAGGGCAGAGTGTCGGGGTATTCCCCACATTGTACACACAGGGCAGAGTGTCGGGGTATTCCCCACATTGTACACACAGGGCAGAGTGTCGGGGTATTCCCCACATTACACACACAGGGCAGAGTGTCGGGGTATTCCCCACATTGTACACACAGGGCAGAGTGTCGGGGTATTCCCCACATTGTACACACAGTCCAGAGTGTCGGGGTATTCCCCACATTACACAGGGCAGAGTGTCGGGGTATTCCCCACATTGTACACACAGGGCAGAGTGTCGGGGTATTCCCCACATTACACAGGGCAGAGTGTCGGGGTATTCCCCACATTGTACACACAGGGCAGAGTGTCGGGGTATTCCCCACATTACACACACAGGGCAGAGTGTCGGGGTATTCCCCACATTGTACACACAGGGCAGAGTGTCGGGGTATTCCCCAGATTACAGAGGGCAGAGTGTCGGGGTATTCCCCACATTGTACACACAGGGCAGAGTGTCGGGGTATTCCCCACATTACACACAGGGCAGAGTGTCGGGGTATTCCCACATTGTACACACAGGCAGAGTGCGGGGTATTCCCCACATTGTACACACAGTCACAGGTGTCGGGTATTCCCCACATTGTACACACAGGGCAGAGTGTCGGGGTATTCCCACATTTTACACACAGGGCAGAGTGTCGGGGTATTCCCACATTGTACACACAGGGCAGAGTGTCGGGGTATTCCCCACATTGTACACACAGGGTCAGAGTGTCGGGGTATTCCCCACATTGTACACACAGGGCAGAGTGTCGGGGTATTTCCCCACATTGTACACACTGGGCAGAGTGTCGGGGTATTCCCCACATTGTACACAAAGCAGGCAGAGTGTCGGGGTATTCCCACATTGTACACACAGGGCAGAGTGTCGGGGTATTCCCCACATTGTACACACAGGGCAGAGTGTCGGGGTATTCCCACATTACACAGGCAGAGGTGTGCGGGGTATTCACACATTGTCACAGGGCAGAGTGTCGGGGGTATTCCCCACATTGTACACACAGGGCAGAGTGTCGGGGTATTCCCCACATGTAAACACAGGCAGAGTGTCGGGGTATTCCCCACATTGTACACACAGGGCAGAGTGTCGGGGTATTCCCCACTTGTACACACAGGCAGAGTGTCGGGGTATTCCCCACATTGTACACACAGGGCAGAGGTGTCGGGTATTCCCCACATTGTACCACAGGGCAGAGTGTCGGGGTATTCCCCACATTACACACAGGGCAGAGTGTCGGGTATTCCCCACATTGTACACACAGGGCAGAGTGTCGGGGTATTCCCCACATTGTACACACAGGGCAGAGTGTCGGGGTATTCCCCACATTACACACAGGGCAGAGTGTCGGGGTATTCCCCACATTGTACACACAGGGCAGAGTGTCGGGGTATTCCCCACATTGTACACACAGGGCAGAGTGTCGGGGTATTCCCCACATTGTACACACAGGGCAGAGTGTCGGGGTATTCCCCACATTGACACACAGGGCAGAGTGTCGGGGTATTCCCCACATTGTACACACAGTGCAGAGTGTCGGGTATTCCCCACATTGTACACACAGGGCAGAGTGTCGGGGTATTCCCACATTGTACACACAGGGCAGAGTGTCGGGGTATTCCCCACATTGTACACACAGGGCAAGAGTGTCTGTGGGTATTTCCCACACATTACACAACAGGGCAGAGTGTCGGGGTATTCCCCACATTACACACAGGGCAGAGTGTCGGGGTATTCCCCACATTGTACACACAGGGCAGAGGTGTCGGGGTTTCCCCACATTGTACACACAGTGCAGAGTGTCGGGGTATTCCCACATTGTACACACAGGGCAGAGTGTCGGGTTATTCCCCACATTGTACACACAGGGCAGAGTGTCGGGGTATCCCCACATTGTACACACAGGTAGAGTCTCTGGTGTGTCGGGGTTATTCCCTACATTGTACACACAGGTGCAGAGTGTCGGGGTATTCCCCAGCGACATTGTACACAGGGCAGAGTGGTCGTGGTATTCCCACATTGTACACACAGGGCAGAGTGTCGGGGTATTCCCCACATTGTACACACAGGGCAGAGTGTCGGGGTATTCCCCACATTGTACACACAGGGCAGAGTGTCGGGGTATTCCCCACATTGTACACACAGGGCAGAGTGTCGGGGTATTCCCCACATTGTACACACAGGGCAGAGTGTCGGGGTATTCCCCACATTACACACACACGGCAGAGTGTCGGGGTATTCCCCACATTGTACACAGGGCAGAGTGTCGGGGTATTCCCCACATTGTACACACAGGGCAGAGTGTCGGGGTATTCCCCACATTACACACACAGGGCAGAGTGTCGGGGTATTCCCCACATTGTACACACAGGGCAGAGTGTCGGGGTATTCCCCACATTGTACACACAGGGCAGAGTGTCGGGGTATTCCCCACATTGTACACACAGTCCAGAGTGTCGGGGTATTCCCCACATTACACAGGGCAGAGTGTCGGGGTATTCCCCACATTGTACACACAGGCAGAGTGTCGGGGTATTCCCCACATTGTACACAGGGCAGAGTGTCGGGGTATTCCCCACATTGTACACAGGGCAGAGTGTCGGGGTATTCCCCAACTTGCACACAGGGTAGAGTGTCGGGGTATTCCCCACATTGTACACACAGGGCAGAGTGTCGGGGTATTCCCCACATTGTACACACAGGGCAGAGTGTCGGGGTATTCCCCACATTGTACACACAGGGCAGAGTGTCGGGGTATTCCCCACATTACACACACAGGGCAGAGTGTCGGGGTATTCCCCACATTGTACACACAGGGCAGAGTGTCGGGGTATTCCCCACATTGTACACACAGGGCAGAGTGTCGGGGTATTCCCCACATTACACAGGGCAGAGTGTCGGGGTATTCCCCACATTGTACACACAGGGCAGAGTGTCGGGGTATTCCCCACATTACACAGGGCAGAGTGTCGGGGTATTCCCCACATTGTACACACAGGGCAGAGTGTCGGGTATTCCCCACATTGACACACAGGGCAGAGTGTCGGGGGTATTCCCCACATTGTACACACAGGGCTAGAGTGTCGGGGTATTCCCCCAGATTACAGAGGGCAGAGTGTCGGGGTATTCCCCACATTGTACACACAGGGCAGAGTGTCGGGGTATTCCCCACATGTACACAGGGCAGAGTGTCGGGGGGTATTCCCCACATTGTACACAACAGGGCAGAGTGTCGGGGTATTCCCCACATTGTACACACAGGCAGAGTGTCGGGGTATTCCCCACATTGTACACACAGGGCAGAGTGTCGGGGTATTCCCCACATTGTACACACAGAGGCAGAGTGTCGGGGTATCCCCACATTGTACACACAGGGCAGAGTGTCGGGGTATTCCCCACATTGTACACACAGGGCAGAGTGTTGGGGTATTCCCCACATTACACACACAGGGCAGAGTGTCGGGGTATTACCCACATTGTACACACAGGGCAGAGTGTCGGGGTATTCCCCACATTGTACACACAGTCCAGAGTGTCGGGGTATTCCCCACATTGTACACACAGGGCGAGTGTCGGGGTATTCCCCACATTGTACACACAGGGCAGAGTGTCGGGGTATTCCCCACATTGTACACACAGTCCAGAGTGTCGGGGTATTCCCCACATTACACACACAGGGCAGAGTGTCGGGGTATTCCCCACATTGTACACAGGGTAGAGTGTCGGGGTATTCCCCACATTGTACACACAGGGTAGAGTGTCGGGGTATTCCCCACATTGTACACACTGGGTAGAGTGTCGGGGTATTCCCCACATTGTACACACAGGGCAGAGTGTCGGGGTATTCCCCACATTGTACACACAGGGCAGAGTGTCGGGGTATTCCCCACATTGTACACACAGGGCAGAGTGTCGGGGTATTCCCCACATTACACACACAGGGCAGAGTGTCGGGGTATTCCCCACATTGTACACAGGGCAGAGTGTCGGGGTATTCCCCACATTGTACACACAGGGCAGAGTGTCGGGGTATTCCCCACATTACACACACAGGGCAGAGTGTCGGGGTATTCCCCACATTGTACACACAGGGCAGAGTGTCGGGGTATTCCCCACATTGTACACACAGGGCAGAGTGTCGGGGTATTCCCCACATTGTACACACAGGGCAGAGTGTCGGGGTATTCCCCACATTACACAGGGCAGAGTGTCGGGGTATTCCCCACATTGTACACACAGTCAAGAGTGTCGGGGTATTCCCCACATTGTACACAGGGCAGAGTGTCGCGGTATTCCCCACCTTGTACACAGGGCAGAGTGTCGGGGTATTCCCCAACTTGCACACAGGGTAGAGTGTCGGGGTATTCCCCACATTGTACACACAGGGCAGAGTGTCGGGGTATTCCCCACATTGTACACACAGGGCAGAGTGTCGGGGTATTCCCCACATTGTACACACAGGGCAGAGTGTCGGGGTATTCCCCACATTACACACACAGGGCAGAGTGTCGGGGTATTCCCCACATTGTACACACAGGGCAGAGTGTCGGGGTATTCCCCACATTGTACACACAGTCCAGAGTGTCGGGGTATTCCCCACATTACACAGGGCAGAGTGTCGGGGTATTCCCCACATTGTACACACAGGGCAGAGTGTCGGGGTATTCCCCACATTACACAGGGCAGAGTGTCGGGGTATTCCCCACATTGTACACACAGGGCAGAGTGTCGGGGTATTCCCCACATTACACAGGGCAGAGTGTCGGGGTATTCCCCACATTGTACACACAGTCCAGAGTGTCGGGGTATTCCCCACATTGTACACACAGGGCAGAGTGTCGGGGTATTCCCCACATTGTACACACAGGGCAGAGTGTCGGGGTATTCCCCACATTACACACACAGGGCAGAGTGTCGGGGTATTCCCCACATTGTACACACAGGGCAGAGTGTCGGGGTATTCCCCACATTGTACACACAGGGCAGAGTGTCGGGGTATTCCCCACATTACACACACAGGGCAGAGTGTCGGGGTATTCCCCACATTGTACACACAGGGCAGAGTGTCGGGGTATTCCCCACATTGTACACACAGGGCAGAGTGTCGGGGTATTCCCCACATTACACAGGGCAGAGTGTCGGGGTATTCCCCACATTGTACACACAGGGCAGAGTGTCGGGGTATTCCCCACATTACACAGGGCAGAGTGTCGGGGTATTCCCCACATTGTACACACAGGGCAGAGTGTCGGGGTATTCCCCACATTACACACACAGGGCAGAGTGTCGGGGTATTCCCCACATTGTACACACAGGGCAGAGTGTCGGGGTATTCCCCACATTACACAGGGCAGAGTGTCGGGGTATTCCCCACATTGTACACACAGGGCAGAGTGTCGGGGTATTCCCCACATTACACAGGGCAGAGTGTCGGGGTATTCCCCACATTACACACAGTCCAGAGTGTCGGGGTATTCCCCACATTGTACACACAGGGCAGAGTGTCGGGGTATTCCCCACATTGTACACACAGGGCAGAGTGTCGGGGTATTCCCACATTGTACACACAGGGCAGAGAGTGTCGGGGTATTCCCCACATTGTACACACAGGGTCAGAGTGTCGGGGTATTCCCCACATTACACACGGGCAGAGTGTCGGGGTATTCCCCAACATTGTACACACAGGGCAGAGTGTCGGGGTATTCCCCACATTGTAACACACAGGGCAGAGTGTCGGGGTATTCCCCACATTACACACAGGGCAGAGTGTCGGGGTATTCCCCACATTGTAACACAGGGCAGAGTGTCGGGGTATTCCCCACATGTACACACAGGGCACAGAGTGTCGGGGTATTCCCCACATTACACACACAGGGCAGAAGTGTCGGGGTATTCCCCACATTGTACACACAGGGCAGAGTGTCGGGGTATTCCCCACATTGAACACACAGGGCAGAGTGTCGGGGTATTCCCCACATTGTACACACAGGAGCAGAGTGTCGGGGTATTCCCCACATTGTACACACAGGCCAGAGTGTCGGGGTATTCCCCACATTGTACACACAGGGCAGAGTGTCGGGGTATTCCCCACATTACACACAGGGCAGAGTGTCGGGGTATTCCCCACATTGTACACACAGGGCAGAGTGTCGGGGTATTCCCCACATTGTACACACAGGGCAGAGTGTCGGGGTATTCCCCACATTGTACACACAGGGATCAGAGTGTCGGGGTATTCCCCACATTACACAGGGCAGAGTGTCGGGGTATTCCCCACATTACACACAGGTCCAGAGTGTCGGGGTATTCCCCACATTACACACAGGGCAGAGTGTCGGGGTATTCCCCACATTGTACACACAGGGCAGAGTGTCGGGGTATTCCCCACATTGTACACACAGGGCAGAGTGTCGGGGTATTCCCCACATTGTACACACAGGGCAGAGTGTCGGGGTATTCCCCACATTGTACACACAGGGCAGAGTGTCGGGGTATTCCCCACATTGTACACACAGGGCAGAGTGTCGGGGTATTCCCCACATTGTACACACAGGGCAGAGTGTCGGGGTATTCCCCACATTGTACACACAGGGCAGAGTGTCGGGGTATTCCCCACATTACACACACAGGGCAGAGTGTCGGGGTATTCCCACATTGTACACACAGGGCAGAGTGTCGGGGTATTCCCCACATTGTACACACAGGGCAGAGTGTCGGGGTATTCCCCACATTGTACACACAGGGCGAGTGTCGGGGGATTCCCCACATTGTACACACAGTCCAGAGTGTCGGGGTATTCCCCACATTACACACACAGGGCAGAGTGTCGGGGTATTCCCCACATTGTACACAGGGCAGAGTGTCGGGGTATTCCCCACATTGTACACACAGGGCAGAGTGTCGGGGTATTCCCCACATTGTACACACAGGGCAGAGTGTCGGGGTATTCCCCACATTGTACACACAGGGCAGAGTGTCGGGGTATTCCCCACATTACACACACAGGGCAGAGTGTCGGGGTATTCCCCACATTGTACACACAGGGCAGAGTGTCGGGGTATTCCCCACATTGTACACACAGGGCGAGTGTCGGGGTATTCCCCACATTACACAGGGCAGAGTGTCGGGGTATTCCCCACATTGTACACACAGGGCAGAGTGTCGGGGTATTCCCCACATTGTACACACAGGGCAGAGTGTCGGGGTATTCCCCACATTGTACACACAGGGCAGAGTGTCGGGGTATTCCCCACATTACACAGGGCAGAGTGTCGGGGTATTCCCCACATTACACACAGGGCAGAGTGTCGGGGTATTCCCCACATTGTACACACAGGGCAGAGTGTCGGGGTATTCCCCACATTGTACACACAGGGCAGAGTGTCGGGGTATTCCCCACATTGTACACACAGGGCAGAGTGTCGGGGTATTCCCCACATTGTACACACAGGGCAGAGTGTCGGGGTATTCCCCACATTGTACACACAGGGCAGAGTGTCGGGGTATTCCCCACATTGTACACACAGGGCAGAGTGTCGGGGTATTCCCCACATTACACACAGGGCAGAGTGTCGGGGTATTCCCCACATTGTACACACAGGGCAGAGTGTCGGGGTATTCCCCACATTGTACACACAGGGCAGAGTGTCGGGGTATTCCCCACATTGTACACACAGGGCAGAGTGTCGGGGTATTCCCCACATTGTACACACAGGGCAGAGTGTCGGGGTATTCCCCACATTGTACACACAGGGCAGAGTGTCGGGGTATTCCCCACATTGTACACACAGGGCAGAGTGTCGGGGTATTCCCCACATTACACACAGGGCAGAGTGTCGGGGTATTCCCCACATTGTACACACAGGGCAGAGTGTCGGGGTATTCCCCACATTGTACACACAGGGCAGAGTGTCGGGGTATTCCCCACATTACACACACAGGGCAGAGTGTCGGGGTATTCCCCACATTGTACACACAGGGCAGAGTGTCGGGGTATTCCCCACATTGTACACACAGGGCAGAGTGTCGGGGTATTCCCCACATTGTACACACAGGGCAGAGTGTCGGGGTATTCCCCACATTGTACACACAGGGCAGAGTGTCGGGGTATTCCCCACATTGTACACACAGGGCAGAGTGTCGGGGTATTCCCCACATTACACACACAGGGCAGAGTGTCGGGGTATTCCCCACATTGTACACACAGGGCAGAGTGTCGGGGTATTCCCCACATTGTACACACAGGGCAGAGTGTCGGGGTATTCCCCACATTACACACAGGGCAGAGTGTCGGGGTATTCCCCACATTGTACACACAGGGCAGAGTGTCGGGGTATTCCCCACATTGTACACAGGGCAGAGTGTCGGGGTATTCCCCACATTGTACACACAGGGCAGAGTGTCGGGGTATTCCCCACATTGTACACACAGGGCAGAGTGTCGGGGTATTCCCCACATTGTACACACAGGGCAGAGTGTCGGGGTATTCCCCACATTGTACACACAGGGCAGAGTGTCGGGGTATTCCCCACATTGTACACAGGGCAGAGTGTCGGGGTATTCCCCACATTGTACACACAGGGCAGAGTGTCGGGGTATTCCCCACATTGTACACACAGGGCAGAGTGTCGGGGTATTCCCCACATTGTACACACAGGGCAGAGTGTCGGGGTATTCCCCACATTACACAGGGCAGAGTGTCGGGGTATTCCCCACATTGTACACACAGGGCAGAGTGTCGGGGTATTCCCCACATTACACACACAGGGCAGAGTGTCGGGGTATTCCCCACATTGTACACACAGGGCAGAGTGTCGGGGTATTCCCCACATTACACAGGGCAGAGTGTCGGGGTATTCCCCACATTGTACACACAGGGCAGAGTGTCGGGGTATTCCCCACATTGTACACACAGGGCAGAGTGTCGGGGTATTCCCCACATTGTACACACAGGGCAGAGTGTCGGGGTATTCCCCACATTGTACACACAGGGCAGAGTGTCGGGGTATTCCCCACATTGTACACACAGGGCAGAGTGTCGGGGTATTCCCCACATTGTACACACAGGGCCAGAGTGTCGGGGTATTCCCCACATTGTACACACAGGGCAGAGTGTCGGGGTATTCCCCACATTGTACACACAGGTCAGAGTGTCGGGGTATTCCCCACATTGTACACACAGGGCAGAGTGTCGGGGTATTCCCCACATTGTACACACAGGCTGAGTGTCGGGGTATTCCCCACATTACACACACAGGGCAGAGTGTCGGGGTATTCCCCACATTGTACACACAGGGCAGAGTGTCGGGGTATTCCCCACATTGTACACACAGGCAGAGTGTCGGGGTATTCCCCACATTGTACACACAGGGCAGAGTGTCGGGGTATTCCCACATTGTACACACAGGGCAGAGTGTCGGGGTATTCCCCACATGTACACACAGGGCAGAGTGTCGGGGTATTCCCCACATTACACACACAGGGCAGAGTGTCGGGGTATTCCCCACATTGTACACACAGGGCAGAGTGTCGGGGTATTCCCCACATTGTACACACAGGGCAGAGTGTCGGGGTATTCCCCACATTGTACACACAGGGCAGAGTGTCGGGGTATTCCCCACATTGTACACACAGGGCAGAGTGTCGGGGTATTCCCCACATTGTACACACAGGGCAGAGTGTCGGGGTATTCCCCACATTGTACACACAGGGCAGAGTGTCGGGGTATTCCCCACATTACACACACAGGGCAGAGTGTCGGGGTATTCCCCACATTGTACACAGGGCAGAGTGTCGGGGTATTCCCCACATTGTACACACAGGGCAGAGTGTCGGGGTATTCCCCACATTACACACACAGGGCAGAGTGTCGGGGTATTCCCCACATTGTACACACAGGGCAGAGTGTCGGGGTATTCCCCACATTGTACACACAGGGCAGAGTGTCGGGGTATTCCCCACATTGTACACACAGGGCAGAGTGTCGGGGTATTCCCCACATTGTACACACAGGGCAGAGTGTCGGGGTATTCCCCACATTGTACACACAGGGCAGAGTGTCGGGGTATTCCCCACATTGTACACACAGGGCAGAGTGTCGGGGTATTCCCCACATTGTACACACAGGGCAGAGTGTCGGGGTATTCCCCACATTACACACACAGGGCAGAGTGTCGGGGTATTCCCCACATTGTACACACAGGGCAGAGTGTCGGGGTATTCCCCACATTGTACACACAGGGCAGAGTGTCGGGGTATTCCCCACATTGTACACACAGGGCGAGTGTCGGGGTATTCCCCACATTGTACACACAGGGCAGAGTGTCGGGGTATTCCCCACATTACACACACAGGGCAGAGTGTCGGGGTATTCCCCACATTGTACACAGGGTAGAGTGTCGGGGTATTCCCCACATTGTACACACAGGGCAGAGTGTCGGGGTATTCCCCACATTGTACACACAGGGCAGAGTGTCGGGGTATTCCCCACATTGTACACACAGGGCAGAGTGTCGGGGTATTCCCCACATTGTACACACAGGGCAGAGTGTCGGGGTATTCCCCACATTGTACACACAGGGCAGAGTGTCGGGGTATTCCCCACATTACACACACAGGGCAGAGTGTCGGGGTATTCCCCACATTGTACACAGGGCAGAGTGTCGGGGTATTCCCCACATTGTACACACAGGGCAGAGTGTCGGGGTATTCCCCACATTACACACACAGGGCAGAGTGTCGGGGTATTCCCCACATTGTACACACAGGGCAGAGTGTCGGGGTATTCCCCACATTGTACACACAGTCCAGAGTGTCGGGGTATTCCCCACATTACACAGGGCAGAGTGTCGGGGTATTCCCCACATTGTACACACAGGGCAGAGTGTCGGGGTATTCCCCACATTACACACACAGGGCAGAGTGTCGGGGTATTCCCCACATTGTACACACAGGGCAGAGTGTCGGGGTATTCCCCACATTGTACACACAGCGCGAGTGTCGGGGTATTCCCCAGATTACAGAGGGCAGAGTGTCGGGGTATTCCCCACATTGTACACACAGGGCAGAGTGTCGGGTATTCCCCACATTGTACACACAGGGCAGAGTGTCGGGGTATTCCCCACATTGTACACACAGGGCAGAGTGTCGGGGTATTCCCCACATTACACAGGGCAGAGTGTTGGGGTATTCCCCACATTACACACAGTCCAGAGTGTCGGGGTATTCCCCACATTGTACACACAGGGCAGAGTGTCGGGGTATTCCCCACATTGTACACACAGGGCAGAGTGTCGGGGTATTCCCCACATTGTCCACACAGGGCAGAGTGTCGGGGTATTCCCCACATTGTACACACAGGGCAGAGTGTCGGGGTATTCCCCACATTGTACACACAGGGCAGAGTGTCGGGGTATTCCCCACATTGTACACACAGGGCAGAGTGTCGGGGTATTCCCCACATTGTACACACAGGGCAGAGTGTCGGGGATTCCCCACATTGTACACACAGTCCAGAGTGTCGGGGTATTCCCCACATTACACACACAGGGCAGAGTGTCGGGGTATTCCCCCCAATGTACACCAGGGCAGAGTGTCGGGGGTATTCCCACATTGTACACACAGGGGCAGAGTGTCGGGGTATCCCCACATTGTACAACAGGAGAAGAGTGTCGGGGTATTCCCCACATTGTACACACTGGGCAGAGTGTCGGGGTATCCCTACATTGTACACACGGCAGTGTCGGGTCTACCACACATTAGTACACAGGGCAGAGTGTTCGGGGTATTCCCCACATTGTACACACCGGGCAGAGTGGTCGGGGTATTCCCCACATTACACACAGGGCAGAGTGTCGGGGTATTCCCCACATTACACACAGGGCGAGTGTCGGGGTATTCCCCACATTGTACACACAGGGCAGAGTGTCGGGTATTCCCCACATTGTACACACAGGGCAGAGTGTCGGGGTATTCCCCACATTGTACACACAGGGCAGAGTGTCGGGGTATTCCCCACATTACACACACGGGCCGAGTGTCGGGTATTCCCCACATTATACCACAGGGCAGAGTGTCGGGGTATTCCCCACATTGAACACACAGGGCAGAGTGTCGGGGTATTCCCCACATTACACACAGGGCAGAGTGTCGGGGTATTCCCCACATTGTACACACAGGGCTAGAGTGTCGGGGTATTCCCCACATTGTACACACAGGGCAGAGTGTCGGGGTATTCCCCCACATTGTACACACAGGGCAGAAGTGTCGGGGTATTCCCCACATTGTACACACAGGGCAGAGTGTCGGGGTATTCCCCACATTACACACACAGGGCAGAGTGTCGGGGTATTCCCCACATTGTACACACAGGGCAGAGTGTCGGGGTATTCCCCACATTGTACACACAGGCAGAGTGTCGGGGTATTCCCCACATTACACAGGGCAGAGTGTCGGGGTATTCCCCACATTGTACACACAGGGCAGAGTGTCGGGGTATTCCCCACATTGTACACACAGGGCAGAGTGTCGGGGTATTCCCCACATTGTACACACAGGGCAGAGTGTCGGGGTATTCCCCACATTGTACACACAGGGCGAGTGTCGGGGTATTCCCCACATTGTACACACAGGGCAGAGTGTCGGGGTATTCCCCACATTACACACAGGGCAGAGTGTCGGGGTATTCCCCACATTGTACACAGGGCAGAGTGTCGGGGTATTCCCCACATTGTACACACAGGGCAGAGTGTCGGGGTATTCCCCACATTGTACACACAGGGCAGAGTGTCGGGGTATTCCCCACATTGTACACACAGGGCAGAGTGTCGGGGTATTCCCCACATTACACACACAGGGCAGAGTGTCGGGGTATTCCCCACATTGTACACACAGGGCAGAGTGTCGGGGTATTCCCCACATTGTACACACAGTCCAGAGTGTCGGGGTATTCCCCACATTACACAGGGCAGAGTGTCGGGGTATTCCCCACATTGTACACACAGGGCAGAGTGTCGGGGTATTCCCCACATTGTACACACAGGGCAGAGTGTCGGGGTATTCCCACATATTACAACAGGGCAGAGTGTCGGGGTATTCCCCACATTACACAGGGCAGAGTGTCGGGGTATTCCCCACATTACACACAGTCCAGAGTGTCGGGGTATTCCCCACATTGTACACACAGGGCAGAGTGTCGGGGTATTCCCCACATTGTACACACAGGGCAGAGTGTCGGGGTATTCCCCACATTGTACACACAGGGCAGAGTGTCGGGGTATTCCCCACATTGTACACACAGGGCAGAGTGTCGGGGTATTCCCCACATTGTACACACAGGGCAGAGTGTCGGGGTATTCCCCACATTGTACACACAGGGCAGAGTGTCGGGGTATTCCCCACATTACACACACAGGGCAGAGTGTCGGGGTATTCCCCACATTGTACACACAGGGCAGAGTGTCGGGGTATTCCCCACATTGTACACACAGGGCAGAGTGTCGGGGTATTCCCCACATTGTACACACAGGGCAGAGTGTCGGGGTATTCCCCACATTGTACACACAGGGCAGAGTGTCGGGGTATTCCCCACATTGTACACACAGGGCAGAGTGTCGGGGTATTCCCCACATTGTACACACAGGGCAGAGTGTCGGGGTATTCCCCACATTGTACACACAGGGCAGAGTGTCGGGGTATTCCCCACATTACACACACAGGGCAGAGTGTCGGGGTATTCCCCACATTACACACAGGGCAGAGTGTCGGGGTATTCCCCACATTGTACACACAGGGCAGAGTGTCGGGGTATTCCCCACATTGTACACACAGGGCAGAGTGTCGGGGTATTCCCCACATTGTACACACAGGGCAGAGTGTCGGGTATTCCCCACATGTACACACAGGGCAGAGTGTCGGGGTATTCCCCACATTTACACACAGGGCAGAGTGTCGGGGTATTCCCCACATTGTACACACAGGGCAGAGTGTCGGGGTATTCCCCACATTGTACACACAGGGCAGAGTGTCGGGGTATTCCCCACATTGTACACACAGGGCAGAGTGTCGGGGTATTCCCCACATTACACACAGGGCAGAGTGTCGGGGTATTCCCCACATTGTACACACAGGGCAGAGTGTCGGGGTATTCCCCACATTGTACACAGGGCAGAGTGTCGGGGTATTCCCCACATTGTAACACAGGGCAGAGTGTCGGTGTATTCCCCACATTGTACACACAGGGCAGAGTGTCGGGGTATTCCCCACATTGTACACACAGGGCAGAGTGTCGGGGTATTCCCCACATTGTACACACAGTCCAGAGTGTCGGGGTATTCCCCACATTACACAGGGCAGAGTGTCGGGGTATTCCCCACATTGTACACACAGGGCAGAGTGTCGGGGTATTCCCCACATTACACACAGGGCAGAGTGTCGGGGTATTCCCCACATTGCACACACAGGGCAGAGTGTCGGGGTATTCCCCACATTGTACACAGGGCAGAGTGTCGGGGTATTCCCCACATTGTACACACAGGGCAGAGTGTCGGGGTATTCCCCACATTGTACACACAGGGCAGAGTGTCGGGGTATTCCCCACATTGTACACACAGGGCAGAGTGTCGGGGTATTCCCCACATTGTACACACAGGGCAGAGTGTCGGGGTATTCCCCACATTGTACACACAGGGCAGAGTGTCGGGGTATTCCCCACATTGTACACACAGGGCAGAGTGTCGGGGTATTCCCCACATTGTCACACAGGGCAGAGTGTCGGGGTATTCCCCACATTGCACACACAGGGCGAGTGTCGGGGTATTCCCCACATTGTACACAGGGCAGAGTGTCGGGGTATTCCCCACATTGTACACAGGGCAGAGTGTCGGGGTATTCCCCACATTGTACACACAGGGCAGAGTGTCGGGGTATTCCCCACATTACACACACAGGGCAGAGTGTCGGGGTATTCCCCACATTGTACACACAGGGCAGAGTGTCGGGGTATTCCCCACATTGTACACACAGGGCAGAGTGTCGGGGTATTCCCCACATTACACACAGGGCAGAGTGTCGGGGTATTCCCCACATTGTACACACAGGGCAGAGTGTCGGGGTATTCCCCACATTGTACACACAGGGCAGAGTGTCGGGGTATTCCCCACATTGTACACACAGGGCGAGTGTCGGGGTATTCCCCACATTGTACACACAGGGCAGAGTGTCGGGGTATTCCCCACATTGTACACACAGGGCAGAGTGTCGGGGTATTCATTGTACACACAGGGCAGAGTGTCGGGGTATTCCCCACATTGTACACAGGGCAGAGTGTCGGGGTATTCCCCACATTGTACACACAGGGCAGAGTGTCGGGGTATTCCCCACATTGTACACACAGGGCAGAGTGTCGGGGTATTCCCCACATTGTACACACAGGGCAGAGTGTCGGGGTATTCCCCACATTGTACACACAGGGCAGAGTGTCTGGGGTATTCCCACATTGTACACAGGGCAGAGTGTCGGGGTATTCCCCACATTGACACACAGGCAGAGTGTCGGGGTATTCCCCACATTGTACCACACAGGGCAGAGTGTCGGGGTATTCCCCACATTGTACACACAGGGCAGAGTGTCGGGGTATTCCCCACATTGTACACACAGGGCAGAGTGTCGGGTATTCCCCACATTGTACACAGGGCAGAGTGTCGGGGTATTCCCCACATTGTACACACAGGGCAGAGTGTCGGGGTATTCCCCACATTGTACCACAGGGCAGAGTGTCGGGGTATTCCCCACATTACACACAGTGGCAGAGTGTCGGGGTATTCCCCACATTGTACACACAGGGCAGAGTGTCGGGGTATTCCCCACATTGTACACACAGGGCAGAGTGTCGGGGTATTCCCCACATTACACACAGGGCAGAGTGTCGGGGTATTCCCCACATTGTACACAGGGCAGAGTGTCGGGGTATTCCCCACATTGTACACACAGGGCAGAGTGTCGGGGTATTCCCCACATTGTACACACAGGGTAGAGTGTCGGGGTATTCCCCACATTGTACACACAGGGCAGAGTGTCGGGGTATTCCCCACATTGTACACACAGGACAGAGTGTCGGGGTATTCCCCACATTGTACACACAGGGCAGAGTGTCGGGGTATTCCCCACATTGTACACACAGGGCAGAGTGTCGGGGTATTCCCCACATTGTAAACACAGGGCAGAGTGTCGGGGTATTCCCCACATTGCACACACAGGGCAGAGTGTTGGGGTATTCCCCACATTGTAAACACAGGGCAGAGTGTCGGGGTATTCCCCACATTGTACACACAGGGCAGAGTGTCGGGGTATTCCCCACATTGCACACACAGGGCAGAGTGTCGGGGTATTCCCCACATTACACACAGGGCAGAGTGTCGGGGTATTCCCCACATTGTACACACAGGGCGGAGTGTCGGGGTATTCCCCACATTGTAAACACAGGGCAGAGTGTCGGGGTATTCCCCACATTGCACACACAGGGCAGAGTGTCAGGGTATTCCCCACATTACACACAGGGCAGAGTGTCGGGGTATTCCCCACATTGTACACACAGGGCAGAGTGTGGGGTATTCCCCGATCCCCACATTGTCCACACGGGCAGGAGTGTCGGGGTATTCCCCACATTGTAAACACAGGGCAGAGTGTCGGTGTTATTCCCCACATTGTACACACAGGGCAGAGTGTCGGGGTATTTCCCCACATTGTACACACAGGGCAGAGTGTCGGGGTATTCCCCACATTGTACACACAGGCAGAGTGTCGGGGTATTCCCCACATTACACACAGGGCAGGAGTGTCGGGGTATTCCCCACATTGTACACACAGGGCAGAGTGTCGGGGTATTCCCCACATGTACACACAGTCAGAGTGTCGGGGTATTCCCCACATTGTACACACAGGGCAGAGTGTCGGGGTATTCCCCACATTGTACACACAGGGCAGAGTGTCGGGGTATTCCCCACATTGTACACACAGGGCAGAGTGTCGGGGTATTCCCCACATTGTACACACAGGGCAGAGTGTCGGGGTATTCCCCACATTGTACACACAGGGCAGAGTGTCGGGGTATTCCCCACATTACACAGGGCAGAGTGTCGGGGTATTCCCCACATTGTACACACAGGGCAGAGTGTCGGGGTATTCCCCACATTGTACACACAGGGCAGAGTGTCGGGGTATTCCCCACATTGTACACACAGGGCAGAGTGTCGGGGTATTCCCCACATTGTACACACAGGGCAGAGTGTCGGGGTATTCCCCACATTACACACACAGGGCAGAGTGTCGGGGTATTCCCCACATTGTACACACAGGGCAGAGTGTCGGGGTATTCCCCACATTGTACACACAGGGCAGAGTGTCGGGGTATTCCCCACATTACACACAGGGCAGAGTGTCGGGGTATTCCCCACATTGTACACACAGGGCGAGTGTCGGGGTATTCCCCACATTGTACACACAGGGCAGAGTGTCGGGGTATTCCCCACATTGTACACACAGGGCAGAGTGTCGGGGTATTCCCCACATTACACACACAGGGCAGAGTGTCGGGGTATTCCCCACATTGTACACACAGGGCGAGTGTCGGGGTATTCCCCACATTGTACACACAGTCCAGAGTGTCGGGGTATTCCCCACATTACACACACAGGGCAGAGTGTCGGGGTATTCCCCACATTGTACACAGGGTAGAGTGTCGGGGTATTCCCCACATTGTACACACAGGGCAGAGTGTCGGGGTATTCCCCACATTGTACACACAGGGTAGAGTGTCGGGGTATTCCCCACATTGTACACACTGGGTAGAGTGTCGGGGTATTCCCCACATTGTACACACAGGGCAGAGTGTCGGGGTATTCCCCACATTGTACACACAGGGCAGAGTGTCGGGGTATTCCCCACATTGTACACACAGGGCACAGTGTCGGGGTATTCCCCACATTACACACACAGGGCAGAGTGTCGGGGTATTCCCCACATTACACACAGGGCAGAGTGTCGGGGTATTCCCCACATTGTACACAGGGCAGAGTGTCGGGGTATTCCACACATTGTACACACAGGGCGAAAATCGGGGTATTCCCCACATTGTACACACAGGGCAGAGTTTCGGGGTATTCCCCACATTACACACACACGGCAGAGTGTCGGGGTATTCCACACATTGTACACAGGGCAGAGTGTCGGGGTATTCCCCACATTGTACACACAGGGCAGAGTGTCGGGGTATTCCCCACATTGCACACACAGGGCAGAGTGTTGGGGTATTCCCCACATTGTAAACACAGGGCAGAGTGTCGGGGTATTCCCCACATTGTACACACAGGGCAGAGTGACGGGGTATTCCCCACATTGCACACACCGGGCAGAGTGTCGGGGTATTCCCCACATTACACACAGGGCGGAGTGTCGGGGTATTCCCCACATTGTACACACAGGGCGGAGTGTCGGGGTATTCCCCACATTGTACACACAGGGCAGAGTGTCGGGGTATTCCCCACATTGTACACACAGGGCAGAGTGTCGGGGTATTCCCCACATTACACACACAGGGCAGAGTGTCGGGGTATTCCCCACATTACACGCACAGGGCAGAGTGTCGGGGTATTCCCCACATTGTACACACAGGGCAGAGTGTCGGGGTATTCCCCACATTACACACACAGGGCGAGTGTCGGGGTATTCCCCACATTACACACACAGGGCAGAGTGTCGGGGTATTCCCCACATTGTACACACAGGGCAGAGTGTCGGGGTATTCCCCACATTGTACACACAGGGCAGAGTGTCGGGGTATTCCCCACATTACACACACAGGGCAGAGTGTCGGGGTATTCCCCACATTACACACACAGGGCAGAGTGTCGGGGTTATTCCCCACATTGCACACACAGGGCGAGTGTCGGGGTATTCCCCACATTGTACACAGGGCAGCGTGTCGGGGTATTCCCCACATTGTACACAGGGCAGAGTGTCGGGGTATTCCCCACATTGTACACACAGGGTAGAGTGTCGGGGTATTCCCCACATTGTACACACAGGGCGAGTGTCGGGGTATTCCCCACATTGTACACACAGGGCAGAGTGTCGGGGTATTCCCACATTGTACACACAGGGCAGAGTGTCGGGATATTCCCCACATTGCACACACAGGACAGAGTGTCGGGGTATTCCCCACATTGCACACACAGTGCGAGTCTCGGGGTATTCCCCACATTGTACACACAGGGCAGAGTGTCGGGGTATTCCCCACATTACACACACAGGGCAGAGTGTCGGGGTATTCCCCACATTGCACACACAGGGCGAGTGTCGGGGTATTCCCCACATTGTACACAGGGCAGCGTGTCGGGGTATTCCCCACATTGTACACAGGGCAGAGTGTCGGGGTATTCCCCACATTGTACACACAGGGCAGAGTGTTGGGGTATTCCCCACATTACACACACAGGGCAGAGTGTCGGGGTATTCCCCACATTGTACACACAGGGCAGAGTGTCGGGTTATTCCCCACATTGTACACACAGGGCAGAGTGTCGGGGTATTCCCCACATTACACACACAGGGCAGAGTGTCGGGGTATTCCCCACATTGTACACACAGGGCAGAGTGTCGGGGTATTCCCCACATTGTACACAGGGCAGAGTGTCGGGGTATTCCCCACATTGTACACACAGGGCAGAGTGTCGGGGTATTCCCCACATTGTACACACAGGGTAGAGTGTCGGGGTATTCCCCACATTGTACACACAGGGCAGAGTGTCGGGGTATTCCCCACATTGTACACACACAGGGCAGAGTGTCGGGGTATTCCCCACATTGTACACACAGGGCAGAGTGTCGGGGTATTCCCCACATTGTACACAGGGCAGAGTGTCGGGATATTCCCCACATTGTAAACACAGGGCAGAGTGTCGGGGTATTCCCCACATTGTACACACAGGGCAGAGTGTCGGGGTATTCCCCACATTGCACACACAGGGCAGAGTGTTGGGGTATTCCCCACATTGTAAACACAGGGCAGAGTGTCAGGGTATTCCCCACATTGTACACACAGGGCAGAGTGTCGGGGTATTCCCCACATTGCACACACCGGGCAGAGTGTCGGGGTATTCCCCACATTACACACAGGGCAGAGTGTCGGGGTATTCCCCACATTACACACACAGGGCAGAGTGTCGGGGTATTCCCCACATTGTACACACAGGGCGGAGTGTCGGGGTATTCCCCACATTGTAAACACAGGGCAGAGTGACGGGGTATTCCCCACATTGCACACACAGGGCAGAGTGTCAGGGTATTCCCCACATTACACACATGGCAGAGTGTCGGGGTATTCCCCACATTGTACACACAGGGCAGAGTGTCGGGGTATTCCCCACATTGTACACAGGGCAGAGTGTCGGGGTATTCCCCACATTGTAAACACAGGGCAGAGTGTCGGTGTATTCCCCACATTGTACACACAGGGCAGAGTGTCGGGGTATTCCCCACATTGTAAACACAGGGCAGAGTGTCGGGGTATTCCCCACATTACACACAGGGCAGAGTGTCGGGGTATTCCCCACATTACACACACAGGGCGAGTGTCGGGGTATTCCCCACATTGTACACACAGGGCAGAGTGTCGGGGTATTCCCCACATTGTACACACAGGGCAGAGTGTCGGGGTATTTCCCACATTGTACACACAGGGCGAGTGTTGGGGGATTCCCCACAGTGCACACACAGGGCAGAGTGTCGGGGTATTCACCACATTGTACACACAGGGCAGAGTGTCGGGGTATTCTCCACATTGTACACACAGGGCAGAGTGTCGGGGTATTCCCCACAGTGCACACACAGTGCAGAGTGTCGGGGGATTCCCCACATTGTACACACAGTCCAGAGTGTCGGTGTATTCCCCACATTAGAACATAGAACATAGAACAGTACAGCACAGTGCAGGCCCTTCGGCCCTCGATGTTGTGCCGAGCATTGTCCGAGACCAAGATCAAGCTATCACACTCCCTATCACTCTGGTGTGCTCCATGTGCTTATCCAATAACCGCTTGAAAGTTCCTAAAGTGTCCGACTCCACTATCACAGCAGGCAGTCCATTCCACACACCAACCACTCTCTGAGTAAAGTATCTACCTCGGACATCCCTTCTATATCTCCCCCCATGCACCTTATAGTTATGCCCCCTTGTAACAGCTGCCTCTACCCGAGGAAATAGTCTCTGAACATCCACTCTATCTATCCCCCTCATCATCTTATAAACCTCTATTAAGTCGCCTCTCATCCTCCTCCGCTCTAAAGAGAAAAGCCCCAACTCCCTCAATCTTTCCTCATAAGACCTCCCCCCCAAACCAGGCAGCATCCTGGTAAATCTCCTTTGCACTCTTTCCAATGCTTCCACGTCCTTCCTATAGTGAGGTGACCAGAACTGCACACAATATTCCAAATGTGGTCTCACCAAGGTCCTGTACAGTTGCAGCATAACCTCACGGTTCTTAAACTCAAACCCTCTGTTAATAAACGCCAACACACCATAGGCCTTCTTTACTGCTCTATCCACTTGAGTGGCAACCTTCAGAGATCTGTGGATATGAACCCCCAGATCCCTCTGCTCCTCCACGTTCCTCAGAACCCTGCCGTTGACCCTGTAATCCTTATTCAAATTTGCCCTACCAAAATGAATCACCTCGCACTTATCAGGGTTAAATTCCATCTGCCATTTTTCGGCCCAGCTCTGCATCCTATCAATGTCTTTTTGCAGCCTACAACTGCCCTCCACCTCATCCACTGCTCCACCAATCTTGGTGTCATCAGCAAATTTACTGATCCACCCTTCAGTCCCCTCCTCCAAGTCATTGATAAAAATCACAAACAGCAAAGGACCCAGCACCGACCCCTGTGGCACACCGCTGGTAACTGGTCTCCAGTCCGAAAATGTTCCATCCACCACCACCCTCTGCCTTCTATGAGATAAAAATGAGAAGTCGCACAACACCAGGTTATAGTCCAACAGATTTATTTAATTTTACAAGCTTTCGGAGCAGTTCGCTCCTTCGTCAGGTAAGTTTAGCAGTGAGAGAATCTCCCAGAATTCACAATTTAAACACAGACAAAATATATTCAAATCTTTCCCACATCAAAGAGCATAGCCAAGACAATGAGATGTGTCCCAGGGGGTCCAACGTGTCAAATCACCTGCTGGCTGCATATCCTGTCAATCTGTGTAGGTTCTTGTGTTAGCCTTTTTAAAAAAAAAACACCTGGGAAGACCGGCCATGATGTCAAGTCACGTTCTGTATCGTGACATGAACCCGATATCGCGATTGAGGCCCTCCTCATGAGTGCGGAACTTGGCTATCAGTTTCTGCTCTATGATTTTGCGCTGTCGTGTATTTCAGCAGCCAGGGGCATTCAGCCTCGGATATGCGGGTAAGCGTTCTCCAAGGCGGCCTTCGAAATACACGACAGCGCAAAATCATAGAGCAGAAACTGATAGCCAAGTTCCGCACTCATGAGGAGGGCCTCAATCGCGATATCGGGTTCATGTCACGATACAGAACGTGACTTGACATCATGGCCGGTCTTCCCAGGTGTTTTTTTTTTTAAAAAGGCTAACACAAGAACCTACACAGATTGACAGGATATGCAGCCAGCAGGTGGTTTGACACGTTGGACTCCCTGGGACACATCTCATTGTCTTGGCTATGCTCTTTGATGTGGGAAAGATTTGAATATATTTTGTCTGTGTTTAAATTGTGAATTCTGGGAGATTCTCTCACTGCTAAACTTACCTGACGAAGGAGCGAACTGCTCCGAAAGCTTGTAAAATTAAATAAATCTGTTGGACTATAACCTGGTGTTGTGCGACTTCTCATTTTTGTCCACCCCAGTCCAACGCCAGCATCTCCACATCATGACTTCTATGAGATAGCCAGTTACTTATCCAATCGGCCAAATTTCCCTCTATCCCACAACTCCTTACTTTCTTCATGAGACGACCATGGGGAACCTTATCAAACGCCTTACTAAAATCCATGTATACGACATCAACTGCTCTACCTTCATCTACACACTTAGTTACCTCCTCAAAGAATTCAATCAAATTTGTTAGGCAAGACTTACCCTTCACGAATCCGTGTTGACTATCCCTGATTAAGTTGCCCCTTTCCAAATGGTCATAAATCCTATCCCTCAGGACCTTTTCCATTATCTTACCAACCACCGAAGTAAGACTAACCGGCCTATAATTACCAGGGTCATTCCTATTTCCTTTCTTGAAGAGAGGAACAACATTCGCCACTCTCCAGTCCTCTGGCACCATCCCCGTGGACAGTGAGGACCCAAAGATCAAAGCCAGAGGCTCTGCAATCTCCTCCCTTGCCTCCCAAAGAATCCTAGGATATATCCCATCTGGCCCAGGGGACTTATCGACCCTCAGGTTCTTCAAAATTGCTAAAACATCTTCCCTCAGAACATCTACCACCTCCAGCCTATCCACCTTTATCACACTCTCATCCTCAAGAACATGGCCCCTCTCCTCGGTGAACACTGACGAAAAGTATTCATTCATCACCTCTCCTATCTCTTCTGACTCCATGCACAAGTTCCCACTACTGTCCTTGACCGGCCCTACCCTCACCCTGGTCATTCTTTTATTTCTCACATAAGAGTAAAAAGCCTTGGGGTTTTTCTTGATCCGACCCACCAAGGACTTCTCATGCCCCCTCCTAGCTCTCCTAAGCTCTTTTTTTAGCTCATTCCTTGCTACCTTGTACCCCTCAATCGACCCAACTGAACCTTGTTTTCTCATCCTTACATACGCTTCCTTTTTCCTCTTGACTAGACATTCAACCTCTTTTGTGAACCATGGTTCTCTCACTCGGCCATTTCCTCCCTGCCTGACAGGGACATACCTATCAAGGACACGCAGTAATTGCTCCATGAAAAAGCTCCACTTTTCGTTTGTGCCTTTCCCTGATAGTTTCTGTTCCCATCTTATACTCCCTAATTCTTGCCTAATCGCATCATAATTACCCCTCCCCCAATTATAAACCCTGCCCTGCCGTATGGCCCTATCCCTCTCCATTGCAATAGTGAAAGTTACCGAATTGTGGTCACTATCTCCAAAGTACTCTCCCACATACAAATCAAACACTTGGCCCGGTTCATTACCCAGTACCAAATCCAACGTGGCCCCACCTCTTGTCGGCCTATCCACATATTGTGTCAGGAAACCCTCCTGCACACACTGTGCAAAAACTATCCCATCCGAACTGTTTGACCTATAAAGGTTCCAATCAATATTTGGAAAGTTGAAGTCACCCATGACAACTACTCTGTGACCTCCACACCTATTCATAATCTGCTTTGCAATTTCTTCCTCCACATCTTTATTACTATTTGGGGGCCTGTAGAAAACTCCTAACAACGTGACCGCTCCTTTCCTGTTTCTAACTTCAGCCCATATTACCTCAGACGGCAGATCCCCCTCGAACTGCCTTTCTGCCGCTGTTAAACTATCCTTGATTAACAATGCTACTCCTCCACCTTTCTTACCAACTTCCCTACTCTTACTGAAACATCTATACCCCGGAACTTCCAACAGCCATTCCTGTCCCTGTTCTAACCATGTCTCCGTAATGGCCACCACATCGTAGTCCCAAGTACCAATCCACGCTCCAAGTTCTCCTACCTTATTCCGGATGCTCCTTGCATTGAAGTAGACACACTTCAAGCCATCTTCCTGTCTGCCGGTACATTCCTGCGACCTTGATACCCTCCTCAGTACCTCCCTACACTCACCACTGGCTCGTGGACTACAGCCCTTTTTCCCATCCCCCTGACAAATTAGTTTAAACCCCCCCATTGTACACACAGGGCAGAGTGTCGGGGTATTCCCCACATTGTACACACAGTCCAGAGTGTCGGGGTATTCCCCACATTGTACACACAGGGCGAGTGTCGGGGGATTCCCCACATTACACACACAGGGCAGAGTGTCGGGGTATTCCCCACATTGTACACACAGGGCAGAGTGTCGGGGTATTCCCCACATTACACACAGGGCACAGTGTCGGGGTATTCCCCACATTACACACACAGGGCAGAGTGTCGGGGTATTCCCCACATTACACACAGTCCAGAGTGTCGGGGTATTCCCCACATTGTACACACAGGGCAGAGTGTCGGGGTATTCCCCACATTACACACACACGGCAGAGTGTCGGGGTATTCATCACATTGTACACAGGGCAGAGTGTCGGGGTATTCCCCACATTGTACACACAGGGCAGAGTGTCGGGGTATTCCCCACATTACACACACAGGGCAGAGTGTCGGGGTATTCCCCACATTGTACACACAGGGCAGAGTGTCGGGGTATTCCCCACATTGTACACACAGGGCGAGTGTCGGGGTATTCCCCACATTACACAGGGCAGAGTGTCGGGGGATTCCCCACATTACACACACAGGGCAGAGTGTCGGGGTATTCCCCACAGTGCACACACAGGGCAGAGTGTCGGGGGATTCCCCACATTACACACACAGGGCAGAGTGTCGGGGTATTCTCCACATTACACACACAGGGCAGAGTGTCGGGGTATTCCCCACATTGTACACAGGGCGGCGTGTCGGGGTATTCCCCACATTGCACACACAGGGCGAGTGTCGGGGTATTCCCCACATTGTACACAGGGCAGAGTGTCGGGGTATTCCCCACATTGTACACAGGGCGGCGTGTCGGGGTATTCCCCACATTGTACACAGGGCAGAGTGTCGGGGTATTCCCCACATTGTACACACAGGGTAGAGTGTCGGGGTATTCCCCACATTGTACACACAGGGCGAGTGTCGGGGTATTCCCCACATTGTACACACAGGGCAGAGTGTCGGGGTATTCCCCACATTGTACACACAGGGCAGAGTGTCGGGGTATTCCCCACATTGTACACACAGGGCAGAGTGTCGGGGTATTCCCCACATTGTAAACACAGGGCAGAGTGTCGGGGTATTCCCCACATTGCACACACAGGGCAGAGTGTCAGTGTATTCCCCACATTACAAACAGGGCAGAGTGTCGGGGTCTTCCCCACATTGTACACACAGGGCAGAGTGTCGGGGTATTCCCCACATTGTACACAGGGCGAGTGTCGGGGTATTCCCCACATTGTACACACAGGGCGAGTGTCGGGGTATTCCCCACATTGTACACACAGGGCAGAGTGTCGGGGTATTCCCCACATTGTACACACAGGGCGAGTGTCGGGGTATTCCCCACATTGTACACACAGGGCAGAGTGTCGGGGTATTCCCCACATTACACACACAGGGCAGAGTGTCGGGGTAATCCCCACATTGTACACACAGGGCAGAGTGTCGGGGTATTCCCCACATTGTACACACAGGGTAGAGTGTCGGTGTATTCCCCACATTGTACACATAGGGCAGAGTGTTGGGGTATTCCCCACATCACACACAGGGCAGAGTGTCGGGGTATTCCCCACAGTGCACACACAGGGCAGAGTGTCGGGGGATTCCCCACATTACACACACAGGGCAGAGTGTCGGGGTATTCTCCACATTACACACACAGGGCAGAGTGTCGGGGTATTCCCCACATTGTACACAGGGCGGCGTGTCGGGGTATTCCCCACATTGCACACACAGGGCGAGTGTCGGGGTATTCCCCACATTGTACACAGGGCAGAGTGTCGGGGTATTCCCCACATTGTACACAGGGCGGCGTGTCGGGGTATTCCCCACATTGTACACAGGGCAGAGTGTCGGGGTATTCCCCACATTGTACACACAGGGTAGAGTGTCGGGGTATTCCCCACATTGTACACACAGGGCGAGTGTCGGGGTATTCCCCACATTGTACACACAGGGCAGAGTGTCGGGGTATTCCCCACATTGTACACACAGGGCAGAGTGTCGGGGTATTCCCCACATTGTACACACAGGGCAGAGTGTCGGGGTATTCCCCACATTGTAAACACAGGGCAGAGTGTCGGGGTATTCCCCACATTGCACACACAGGGCAGAGTGTCAGTGTATTCCCCACATTACAAACAGGGCAGAGTGTCGGGGTCTTCCCCACATTGTACACACAGGGCAGAGTGTCGGGGTATTCCCCACATTGTACACAGGGCGAGTGTCGGGGTATTCCCCACATTGTACACACAGGGCGAGTGTCGGGGTATTCCCCACATTGTACACACAGGGCAGAGTGTCGGGGTATTCCCCACATTGTACACACAGGGCGAGTGTCGGGGTATTCCCCACATTGTACACACAGGGCAGAGTGTCGGGGTATTCCCCACATTACACACACAGGGCAGAGTGTCGGGGTAATCCCCACATTGTACACACAGGGCAGAGTGTCGGGGTATTCCCCACATTGTACACACAGGGTAGAGTGTCGGTGTATTCCCCACATTGTACACATAGGGCAGAGTGTTGGGGTATTCCCCACATTACACACAGGGCGAGTGTCGGTGTATTCACCACATTGTACACACAGGGCAGAGTGTCGGGGTATTCCCCACATTGTACACACAGGGCAGAGTGTCGGGGTATTCCCCACATTGTACACACAGGGCAGAGTGTCGGGGTATTCCCCACATTACACACACAGGGCAGAGTGTCGGGGTATTCCCCACATTGTACACACAGGGCAGAGTGTCGGGGCATTCCCCACATTGTACACACAGGGCAGAGTGTCGGGGTATTCCCCACATTGTACACACAGGGCAGAGTGTCGGGGTATTCCCCACAGTGCACACACAGTGCAGAGTGTCGGGGTATTCCCCACATTGTACACACAGGGCAGAGTGTCGGGGTATTCCCCACATTGTACACACAGGGCAGAGTGTCGGGGTATTCCCCACATTGTACACACAGGGCAGAGTGTCGGGGTATTCCCCATATTGTACACACAGGGCAGAGTGTCGGGGTATTCCCCACATTGTACACACAGGGCAGAGTGTCGGGGTATTCCCCACATTGTACACACAGGGCAGAGTGTCGGGGTATTCCCCACATTGTACACACAGGGCAGAGTGTCGGGGTATTCCCCACATTGTACACACAGGGCAGAGTGTCGGGGTATTCCCCACATTGTACACACAGGGCAGAGTGTCGGGGTATTCCCCACAGTGCACACACAGTGCAGAGTGTCGGGGTATTCCCCACATTGCACACACAGGGCAGAGTTTCGGGGTACTCCCCACATTGTACACACAGGGCAGAGTGTCGGGGTATTCCCCACATTGTACACACAGGGCAGAGTGTCGGGGTATTCCCCACATTGTACACACAGGGCAGAGTGTCGGGGTATTCCCCACATTGTACACACAGGGCAGAGTGTCGGGGTATTCCCCACATTGTACACACAGGGCAGAGTGTCGGGGTATTCCCCACATTGTACACACAGGGCAGAGTGTCGGGGTATTCCCCACATTGTACACACAGGGCAGAGTGTCGGGGTATTCCCCACATTGTACACAGGGCAGAGTGTCGGGGTATTCCCCACATTGTACACACAGGGTAGAGTGTCGGGGTATTCCCCACATTGTACACACAGGGCAGAGTGTCGGGGTATTCCCCACATTGTACACACAGGGCAGAGTGTCGGGGTATTCCCCACATTGTACACACAGGGCAGAGTGTCGGGATATTCCCCACATTGTACACACAGGGCAGAGTGTCGGGGTATTCCCCACATTGTAAACACAGGGCAGAGTGTCGGGGTATTCCCCACATTGCACACACAGGGCAGAGTGTCAGTGTATTCCCCACATTACAAACAGGGCAGAGTGTCGGGGTCTTCCCCACATTGTACACACAGGGCAGAGTGTCGGGGTATTCCCCACATTGTACACAGGGCGAGTGTCGGGGTATTCCCCACGTTGTACACACAGGGCGAGTGTCGGGGTATTCCCCACATTGTACACACAGGGCAGAGTGTCGGGGTATTCCCCACATTGTACACACAGGGCGAGTGTCGGGGTATTCCCCACATTGTACACACAGGGCAGAGTGTCGGGGTATTCCCCACATTACACACACAGGGCAGAGTGTCGGGGTAATCCCCACATTGTACACACAGGGCAGAGTGTCGGGGTATTCCCCACATTGTACACACAGGGCAGAGTGTCGGGGTATTCTCCACATTGTACACACAGGGCGAGTGTTGGGGTATTCCCCACATTACACACAGGGCAGAGTGTCGGGGTATTCCCCACATTGCAAACACAGGGCGAGTGTCGGGGTATTCCCCACATTGTACACACAGGGCAGAGTGTCGGGGTATTCCCCACATTGTACACACAGGGCAGAGTGTCGGGGTATTCCCCACATTGTACACACAGGGCAGAGTGTCGGGGTATTCCCCACATTGTACACACAGGGCAGAGTGTCTGGGTTTCCCCACATTGTACACACAGGGCAGAGTGTCGGGGTATTCCCCACATTGTACACACAGGGCAGAGTGTCGGGGTATTCCCCACATTGTACACACAGGGCGAGTGTCGGGGTATTCCCCACATTACACACAGGGCAGAGTGTCGGGGTATTCCCCACATTGCACACACAGGGCGAGTGTCGGGGTATTCCCCACGTTGTACACACAGGGTAGAGTGTCGGTGTATTCCCCACATTGTACACACAGGGCAGAGTATCGGGGTATTCCCCACATTACACACACAGGGCAGAGTGTTGGGGTATTCCCCACATTGCACACACAGGGCGAGTGTCGGGGTATTCCCCACATTGTACACAGGGCGGCGTGTCGGGGTATTCCCCACATTGTACACAGGGCAGAGTGTCGGGGTATTCCCCACATTGTACACACAGGGTAGAGTGTCGGGGTATTCCCCACATTGTACACACAGGGCGAGTGTCGGGGTATTCCCCACATTGTACACACAGGGCAGAGTGTCGGGGTATTCCCCACATTGTACACACAGGGCAGAGTGTCGGGGTATTCCCCACATTGTACACACAGGGCAGAGTGTCGGGGTATTCCCCATATTGTAAACACAGGGCAGAGTGTCGGGGTATTCCCCACATTGCACACACAGGGCAGAGTGTCAGGGTATTCCCCACATTACAAACAGGGCAGAGTGTCGGGGTCTTCCCCACATTGTACACACAGGGCAGAGTGTCGGGGTATTCCCCACATTGTACACAGGGCAGAGTGTCGGGGTATTCCCCACATTGTAAACACAGGGCAGAGTGTCGGTGTATTCCCCACATTGTACACACAGGGCGAGTGTCGGGGTATTCCCCACATTGTACACACAGGGTAGAGTGTCGGTGTATTCCCCACATTGTACACACAGGGCGAGTGTCGGGGTATTCCCCACATTGTACACACAGGGTAGAGTGTCGGTGTATTCCCCACATTGTACACACAGGGCAGAGTGTCGGGGTATTCCCCACATTGTACACAGGGCAGAGTGTCGGGGTATTCCCCACATTGTACACACAGGGTAGAGTGTCGGGGTATTCCCCACATTGTACACACAGGGCGAGTGTCGGGGTATTCCCCACATTGTACACACAGGGCAGAGTGTCGGGGTATTCCCCACATTGTACACACAGGGCAGAGTGTCGGGGTATTCCCCACATTGTACACACAGGGCAGAGTGTCGGGGTATTCCCCACATTGTAAACACAGGGCAGAGTGTCGGGGTATTCCCCACATTGCACACACAGGGCAGAGTGTCAGTGTATTCCCCACATTACAAACAGGGCAGAGTGTCGGGGTCTTCCCCACATTGTACACACAGGGCAGAGTGTCGGGGTATTCCCCACATTGTACACAGGGCGAGTGTCGGGGTATTCCCCACATTGTACACACAGGGCGAGTGTCGGGGTATTCCCCACATTGTACACACAGGGCAGAGTGTCGGGGTATTCCCCACATTGTACACACAGGGCGAGTGTCGGGGTATTCCCCACATTGTACACACAGGGCAGAGTGTCGGGGTATTCCCCACATTACACACACAGGGCAGAGTGTCGGGGTAATCCCCACATTGTACACACAGGGCAGAGTGTCGGGGTATTCCCCACATTGTACACACAGGGCAGAGTGTCGGGGTATTCTCCACATTGTACACACAGGGCGAGTGTTGGGGTATTCCCCACATTACACACAGGGCAGAGTGTCGGGGTATTCCCCACATTGCAAACACAGGGCGAGTGTCGGGGTATTCCCCACATTGTACACACAGGGCAGAGTGTCGGGGTATTCCCCACATTGTACACACAGGGCAGAGTGTCGGGGTATTCCCCACATTGTACACACAGGGCAGAGTGTCGGGGTATTCCCCACATTGTACACACAGGGCAGAGTGTCTGGGTTTCCCCACATTGTACACACAGGGCAGAGTGTCGGGGTATTCCCCACATTACACACACAGGGCAGAGTGTCGGGGTATTCCCCACATTGTACACACAGGGCAGAGTGTCGGGGCATTCCCCACATTGTACACACAGGGCAGAGTGTCGGGGTATTCCCCACATTGTACACACAGGGCAGAGTGTCGGGGTATTCCCCACATTGTACACACAGGGCAGAGTGTCGGGGTATTCCCCACATTACACACACAGGGCAGAGTGTCGGGGTATTCCCCACATTGTACACACAGGGCAGAGTGTCGGGGCATTCCCCACATTGTACACACAGGGCAGAGTGTCGGGGTATTCCCCACATTGTACACACAGGGCAGAGTGTCGGGGTATTCCCCACAGTGCACACACAGTGCAGAGTGTCGGGGTATTCCCCACATTGTACACACAGGGCAGAGTGTCGGGGTATTCCCCACATTGTACACACAGGGCAGAGTGTCGGGGTATTCCCCACATTGTACACACAGGGCAGAGTGTCGGGGTATTCCCCACATTGTACACACAGGGCAGAGTGTCGGGGTATTCCCCACATTGTACACACAGGGCAGAGTGTCGGGGTATTCCCCACATTGTACACACAGGGCAGAGTGTCGGGGTATTCCCCACATTGTACACACAGGGCAGAGTGTCGGGGTATTCCCCACAGTGCACACACAGTGCAGAGTGTCGGGGTATTCCCCACATTGCACACACAGGGCAGAGTTTCGGGGTACTCCCCACATTGTACACACAGGGCAGAGTGTCGGGGTATTCCCCACATTGTACACACAGGGCAGAGTGTCGGGGTATTCCCCACATTGTACACACAGGGCAGAGTGTCGGGGTATTCCCCACATTGTACACACAGGGCAGAGTGTTGGGGTATTCCCCACATTGTACACACAGGGCAGAGTGTCGGGGTATTCCCCACATTGTACACACAGGGCAGAGTGTCGGGGTATTCCCCACATTGTACACACAGGGCAGAGTGTCGGGGTATTCCCCACATTGTACACAGGGCAGAGTGTCGGGGTATTCCCCACATTGTACACACAGGGTAGAGTGTCGGGGTATTCCCCACATTGTACACACAGGGCGAGTGTCGGGGTATTCCCCACATTGTACACACAGGGCAGAGTGTCGGGGTATTCCCCACATTGTACACACAGGGCAGAGTGTCGGGGTATTCCCCACATTGTACACACAGGGCAGAGTGTCGGGGTATTCCCCACATTGTAAACACAGGGCAGAGTGTCGGGGTATTCCCCACATTGCACACACAGGGCAGAGTGTCAGTGTATTCCCCACATTACAAACAGGGCAGAGTGTCGGGGTCTTCCCCACATTGTACACACAGGGCAGAGTGTCGGGGTATTCCCCACATTGTACACAGGGCCAGTGTCGGGGTATTCCCCACATTGTACACACAGGGCGAGTGTCGGGGTATTCCCCACATTACACACAGGGCAGAGTGTCGGGGTATTCCCCACATTGCACACACAGGGCGAGTGTCGGGGTATTCCCCACGTTGTACACACAGGGTAGAGTGTCGGTGTATTCCCCACATTGTACACACAGGGCAGAGTATCGGGGTATTCCCCACATTACACACACAGGGCAGAGTGTCGGGGGATTCCCCACATTACACACACAGGGCAGAGTGTCGGGGTATTCTCCACATTACACACACAGGGCAGAGTGTTGGGGTATTCCCCACATTGCACACACAGGGCGAGTGTCGGGGTATTCCCCACATTGTACACAGGGCGGCGTGTCGGGGTATTCCCCACATTGTACACAGGGCAGAGTGTCGGGGTATTCCCCACATTGTACACACAGGGTAGAGTGTCGGGGTATTCCCCACATTGTACACACAGGGCGAGTGTCGGGGTATTCCCCACATTGTACACACAGGGCAGAGTGTCGGGGTATTCCCCACATTGTACACACAGGGCAGAGTGTCGGGGTATTCCCCACATTGTACACACAGGGCAGAGTGTCGGGGTATTCCCCATATTGTAAACACAGGGCAGAGTGTCGGGGTATTCCCCACATTGCACACACAGGGCAGAGTGTCAGGGTATTCCCCACATTACAAACAGGGCAGAGTGTCGGGGTCTTCCCCACATTGTACACACAGGGCAGAGTGTCGGGGTATTCCCCACATTGTACACAGGGCAGAGTGTCGGGGTATTCCCCACATTGTAAACACAGGGCAGAGTGTCGGTGTATTCCCCACATTGTACACACAGGGCGAGTGTCGGGGTATTCCCCACATTGTACACACAGGGTAGAGTGTCGGTGTATTCCCCACATTGTACACACAGGGCGAGTGTCGGGGTATTCCCCACATTGTACACACAGGGTAGAGTGTCGGTGTATTCCCCACATTGTACACACAGGGCAGAGTGTCGGGGTATTCCCCACATTGTACACAGGGCAGAGTGTCGGGGTATTCCCCACATTGTACACACAGGGTAGAGTGTCGGGGTATTCCCCACATTGTACACACAGGGCGAGTGTCGGGGTATTCCCCACATTGTACACACAGGGCAGAGTGTCGGGGTATTCCCCACATTGTACACACAGGGCAGAGTGTCGGGGTATTCCCCACATTGTACACACAGGGCAGAGTGTCGGGGTATTCCCCACATTGTAAACACAGGGCAGAGTGTCGGGGTATTCCCCACATTGCACACACAGGGCAGAGTGTCAGTGTATTCCCCACATTACAAACAGGGCAGAGTGTCGGGGTCTTCCCCACATTGTACACACAGGGCAGAGTGTCGGGGTATTCCCCACATTGTACACAGGGCGAGTGTCGGGGTATTCCCCACATTGTACACACAGGGCGAGTGTCGGGGTATTCCCCACATTGTACACACAGGGCAGAGTGTCGGGGTATTCCCCACATTGTACACACAGGGCGAGTGTCGGGGTATTCCCCACATTGTACACACAGGGCAGAGTGTCGGGGTATTCCCCACATTACACACACAGGGCAGAGTGTCGGGGTAATCCCCACATTGTACACACAGGGCAGAGTGTCGGGGTATTCCCCACATTGTACACACAGGGCAGAGTGTCGGGGTATTCTCCACATTGTACACACAGTGCGAGTGTTGGGGTATTCCCCACATTACACACAGGGCAGAGTGTCGGGGTATTCCCCACATTGCAAACACAGGGCGAGTGTCGGGGTATTCCCCACATTGTACACACAGGGCAGAGTGTCGGGGTATTCCCCACATTGTACACACAGGGCAGAGTGTCGGGGTATTCCCCACATTGTACACACAGGGCAGAGTGTCGGGGTATTCCCCACATTGTACACACAGGGCAGAGTGTCTGGGTTTCCCCACATTGTACACACAGGGCAGAGTGTCGGGGTATTCCCCACATTGTACACACAGGGCAGAGTGTCGGGGTATTCCCCACATTGTACACACAGGGCGAGTGTCGGAGTATTCCCCACATTACACACAGGGCAGAGTGTCGGGGTATTCCCCACATTGCACACACAGGGCAGAGTGTCAGGGTATTCCCCACATTACAAACAGGGCAGAGTGTCGGGGTCTTCCCCACATTGTACACACAGGGCAGAGTGTCGGGGTATTCCCCACATTGTACACAGGGCAGAGTGTCGGGGTATTCCCCACATTGTAAACACAGGGCAGAGTGTCGGTGTATTCCCCACATTGTACACACAGGGCGAGTGTCGGGGTATTCCCCACATTGTACACACAGGGTAGAGTGTCGGTGTATTCCCCACATTGTACACACAGGGCGAGTGTCGGGGTATTCCCCACATTGTACACACAGGGTAGAGTGTCGGTGTATTCCCCACATTGTACACATAGGGCAGAGTGTTGGGGTATTCCCCACATTACACACAGGGCGAGTGTCGGTGTATTCACCACATTGTACACACAGGGCAGAGTGTCGGGGTATTCCCCACATTGTACACACAGGGCAGAGTGTCGGGGTATTCCCCACATTGTACACACAGGGCAGAGTGTCGGGGTATTCCCCACATTACACACACAGGGCAGAGTGTCGGGGTATTCCCCACATTGTACACACAGGGCAGAGTGTCGGGGCATTCCCCACATTGTACACACAGGGCAGAGTGTCGGGGTATTCCCCACATTGTACACACAGGGCAGAGTGTCGGGGTATTCCCCACAGTGCACACACAGTGCAGAGTGTCGGGGTATTCCCCACATTGTACACACAGGGCAGAGTGTCGGGGTATTCCCCACATTGTACACACAGGGCAGAGTGTCGGGGTATTCCCCACATTGTACACACAGGGCAGAGTGTCGGGGTATTCCCCACATTGTACACACAGGGCAGAGTGTCGGGGTATTCCCCACATTGTACACACAGGGCAGAGTGTCGGGGTATTCCCCACATTGTACACACAGGGCAGAGTGTCGGGGTATTCCCCACATTGTACACACAGGGCAGAGTGTCGGGGTATTCCCCACATTGTACACACAGGGCAGAGTGTCGGGGTATTCCCCACATTGTACACACAGGGCAGAGTGTCGGGGTATTCCCCACAGTGCACACACAGTGCAGAGTGTCGGGGTATTCCCCACATTGCACACACAGGGCAGAGTTTCGGGGTACTCCCCACATTGTACACACAGGGCAGAGTGTCGGGGTATTCCCCACATTGTACACACAGGGCAGAGTGTCGGGGTATTCCCCACATTGTACACACAGGGCAGAGTGTCGGGGTATTCCCCACATTGTACACACAGGGCAGAGTGTCGGGGTATTCCCCACATTGTACACACAGGGCAGAGTGTCGGGGTATTCCCCACATTGTACACACAGGGCAGAGTGTCGGGGTATTCCCCACATTGTACACACAGGGCAGAGTGTCGGGGTATTCCCCACATTGTACACACAGGGCAGAGTGTCGGGGTATTCCCCACATTGTACACACAGGGCAGAGTGTCGGGGTATTCCCCACATTGTACACACAGGGCAGAGTGTCGGGGTATTCCCCACATTGTACACACAGGGCAGAGTGTCGGGGTATTCCCCACATTGTACACACAGGGCAGAGTGTCGGGGTATTCCCCACATTGTACACACAGGGCAGAGTGTCGGGGTATTCCCCACATTGCACACACAGGGCAGAGTTTCGGGGTACTCCCCACATTGCACACACAGGGCAGAGTGTCGGGGTACTCCCCACATTACACATATTGACATCCAGTGAGGGGAGGACTGGGCTCCAATGTGATTTTAACCTCTCCCTAATCTGAATAAACACTTTGAACTCACTCGCACTATCACTGAACGACAGCAAACCTCTCACCGTACCTGCTCTGACGCGTTCTGGAGTCTTAGCTCTACTCCAGTACCTCACACATCTGACCAATTGAGAGCTTAGGAAGTAAGTGTCAGCAGGCTATTTGAGTGCGTGAGGCAGAGCAGTTGAACCTCGGGTGAGTATTTTTACTTATTTCCTCACTATCTCAAGGGCATTGTGACGGAGTATAGAGGCCTGTACCTTTTCCACTGCTGAGACTAGCTCACTCAGCACCGACTTGGCTTTGAACTGGGACCTTACCGCTCTGTTTATCTCAGTGCCACAAAAGGAGGTGCATTATATTCATCCATTGAGCCACCAAGGATGTTGCCCAGTGTGCCTCTCTGCACCTGCTTTAGACAGGGTGCCCTGGTTAGGTGACAGGGGTTCAATAACCAGCCTCAGGACTGCTGGAGGTCTGATGAGAGAGACAGAAACTGTATTTATACAGTGCCTTTCACAACATCAGGATGATCAAAGGACTTTACAGCCTATGAAGTACTTTTAAAGTTTAGTCACTGTTGTAATGTAGTGGGGTCTCTATTAGTGGGGTGGGGTGTATTAGCGGGCCCCCTGTTAGCGGGGTCTATTAGCAGAGTCTATTAGCGGGGTCTATTAGCGGGGTCTATTAGCAGAGTCGATTAGCGGGGTCTATTAGCAGAGTCGATTAGCGGGGTCTATTAGCGGGGTCTATTAGCAGAGTCGATTAGCGGGGTCTATTAGCGGGGTCTATTAGCGGGGTCTATTAGCGGGGTCTATCAGCAGAGTCTATCAGCAGAGTCTATTAGCAGGGTCTATTAGCAGGGTCTATTAGCGGGGTCTATTAGCGGGATCAATTAGCAGAGTCTATTAGCGGGGTCTATTAGCGGGGTCTATTAGCGGGGTCTATTAGCAGAGTCTATTAGCGGGGTCTATTAGCAGAGTCTATTAGCGGGGTCTATTAGCGGGGTCTATTAGCAGAGTCTATTAGCGGGGTCTATTAGCAGGGTCTATTAGCGGGGTCTATTAGCGGGATCAATTAGCAGAGTCTATTAGCGGGGTCTATTAGCGGGGTCTATTTGCAGGGTCTATTAGCGGGGTCTATTAGCAGGGTCTATTAGCAGAGTCTATTAGCAGAGTCTATTAGCGGGGTCTATTAGCGGGGTCTATTAGCAGAGTCGATTAGCGGGGTCTATTAGCGGGGTCTATTAGCGGGGTCTATTAGCGGGGTCTATCAGCAGAGTCTATCAGCAGAGTCTATTAGCAGGGTCTATCAGCAGAGTCTATTAGCGGGGTCTATTAGCAGAGTCTATTAGCAGAGTCTATTAGCGGGGTCTATTAGCAGGGTCTATTAGCGGGGTCTATTAGCGGGATCAATTAGCAGAGTCTATTAGCGGGGTCTATTAACAGGGTCTATTAGCGGGGTCTATTAGCGGGGTCTATTAGCAGAGTCTATTAGCGGGGTCTATTAGCAGAGTCTATTAGCGGGGTCTATTAGCGGGGTCTATTAGCAGAGTCTATTAGCGGGGTCTATTAGCAGGGTCTATTAGCGGGGTCTATTAGCAGGGTCTATTAGCAGAGTCTATTAGCAGAGTCTATTAGCGGGGTCTATTAGCAGAGTCTATTAGCAGAGTCTATTAGCAGAGTCTATTAGCAGAGTCTATTAGCCGGGTCTATTAGCAGAGTCTATTAGCGTGGTCTATTAGCGGGGTCTATTAGCGGGGTCTATTAGCAGAGTCTATTAGCGGGGTCTATTAGCAGAGTCTATTAGCGGGGTCTATTAGCGGGGTCTATTAGCAGAGTCTATTAGCGGGGTCTATTAGCAGGGTCTATTAGCGGGGTCTATTAGCAGGGTCTATTAGCAGAGTCTATTAGCAGAGTCTATTAGCGGGGTCTATTAGCAGAGTCTATTAGCAGAGTCTATTAGCAGAGTCTATTAGCAGAGTCTATTAGCCGGGTCTATTAGCAGAGTCTATTAGCGTGGTCTATTAGCGGGGTCTATTAGCGGGGTCTATTAGCAGAGTCTATTAGCGTGGTCTATTAGCGGGGTCTATTAGCGGGGTCTATTAGCAGAGTCTATTAGCAGAGTCTATTAGCAGAGTCTATTAGCGGGGTCTATTAGCGGGGTCTATTAGCAGAGTCTATTAGCAGGGTCTATTAGCGGGGTCTATTAGCAGAGTCAATTAGCGGGGTCTATTAGCGGGGTCTATTAGCGGGGTCTATTAGCAGAGTCTATTAGCAGAGTCTATTAGCAGGGTCTATTAGCGGGGTCTATTAGCAGAGTCTATTAGCGGGGTCTATTAGCGGGGTCTATTAGCAGAGTCTATTAGCAGGGTCTATTAGCAGAGTCTATTAGCAGAGTCTATTAGCAGAGTCTATTAGCAGAGTCTATTAGCGGGGTCTATTAGCAGGGTCTATTAGCGGGGTCTATTAGCGGGGTCTATTAGCGGGGTCTATTAGCAGAGTCTATTAGCGGGGTCTATTAGCGGGGTTTATTAGCAGAGTCTATTAGCGGGGTCTATTAGCGGAGTCTATTAGCGGGGTCTATTAGCGGGGTCTATTAGCGGGGTCTATTAGCAGAGTCTATTAGCGGGGTCTATTAGCAGAGTCTATTAGCGGGGTCTATTAGCAGAGTCTATTAGCGGGGTCTATTAGCGGGGTCTATTAGCAGAGTCTATTAGCGGGGTCTATTAGCAGAGTCTATTAGCGGGGTCTATTAGCGGGGTCTATTAGCGGGGTCTATTAGCGGGGTCTATTAGCGAGGTCTATTAGCGGGGTCTATTAGCAGAGTCTATTAGCGGGGTCTATTAGCGGGGTCTATTAGCAGAGTCTATTAGCGGGGTCTATTAGCGGGGTCTATTAGCGGGGTCTATTAGCAGAGTCTATTAGCGGGGTCTATTAGCGGGGTCTATTAGCGGGGTCTATTAGCGGGGTCTATTAGCGAGGTCTATTAGCGGGGTCTATTAGCAGAGTCTATTAGCGGGGTCTATTAGCGGGGTCTATTAGCAGAGTCTATTAGCGGGTTCTATTAGCGGGGTCTTTTTGCAGAGTCTATTAGCAGAGTCTATTAGCGGGGTCTATTAGCAGGGTCTATTAGCGGGGTCTATTAGCAGAGTCTATTAGCAGAGTCTATTAGCGGGGTCTATTAGCAGAGTCTATTAGCGGGGTCTATTAGCGGGGTCTATTAGCAGAGTCTATTAGCAGGGTCTATTAGCGGGGTCTATTAGCAGAGTCTATTAGCGGGGTCTATTAGCGGGGTCTATTAGCGGGGTCTATTAGCAGAGTCTATTAGCAGAGTCTATTAGCAGGGTCTATTAGCGGGGTCTATTAGCAGAGTCTATTAGCGGGGTCTATTAGCGGGGTCTATTAGCGGGGTCTATTAGCAGAGTCTATTAGCAGGGTCTATTAGCAGAGTCTATTAGCAGAGTCTATTAGCAGAGTCTATTAGCAGAGTCTATTAGCGGGGTCTATTAGCAGGGTCTATTAGCGGGGTCTATTAGCAGAGTCTATTAGCGGGGTCTATTAGCGGGGTCTATTAGCAGAGTCTATTAGCGGGGTCTATTAGCAGAGTCTATTAGCGGGGTCTATTAGCGGGGTTTATTAGCAGAGTCTATTAGCGGGGTCTATTAGCGGAGTCTATTAGCGGGGTCTATTAGCGGGGTCTATTAGCGGGGTCTATTAGCAGAGTCTATTAGCGGGGTCTATTAGCAGAGTCTATTAGCGGGGTCTATTAGCAGAGTCTATTAGCGGGGTCTATTAGCGGGGTCTATTAGCAGAGTCTATTAGCGGGGTCTATTAGCAGAGTCTATTAGCGGGGTCTATTAGCGGGGTCTATTAGCGGGGTCTATTAGCGGGGTCTATTAGCGAGGTCTATTAGCGGGGTCTATTAGCAGAGTCTATTAGCGGGGTCTATTAGCGGGGTCTATTAGCAGAGTCTATTAGCGGGTTCTATTAGCGGGGTCTTTTTGCAGAGTCTATTAGCAGAGTCTATTAGCGGGGTCTATTAGCAGGGTCTATTAGCGGGGTCTATTAGCAGAGTCTATTAGCAGAGTCTATTAGCGGGGTCTATTAGCAGAGTCTATTAGCAGAGTCTATTAGCGAGGTCTATTAGCAGAGTCTATTAGCGGGGTCTATTAGCAGAGTCTATTAGCAGAGTCTATTAGCGGGGTCTATTAGCAGAGTCTATTAGCAGAGTCTATTAGCAGAGTCTATTAGCGAGGTCTATTAGCAGAGTCTATTAGCAGGGTCTATTAGCAGGGTCTATTAGCAGAGTCTATTAGCGAGGTCTATCAGCAGAGTCTATTAGCGAGGTCTATTAGCAGAGTCTATTAGCGGAGTCTATTAGCAGGGTCTATTAGCAGAGTCTATTAGCGGGGTCTATTAGCAGAGTCTATTAGCAGAGTCTATTAGCGGGGTCTATTAGCAGAGTCTATTAGCAGAGTCTATTAGCAGGGTCTATTAGCGGGGTCTACTAGCAGAGTCTATTAGCAGAGTCTATTAGCGGGGTCTATTAGCGGGGTCTATTAGCGGGGTCTATTAGCAGAGTCTATTAGCGGGGTCTATTAGCGGGGTCTATTAGCGGGGTCTATTAGCAGAGTCTATTAGCAGAGTCTATTAGCAGAGTCTATTAGCAGAGTCTATTAGCGAGGTCTATTAGCAGAGTCTATTAGCGGGGTCTATTAGCAGAGTCTATTAGTGGGGTCTATTAGCAGGGTCTATTAGCAGAGTCTATTAGCGGGGTCTATTAGCAGAGTCTATTAGCGGGGTCTATTAGCAGGGTCTATTAGCAGAGTCTATTAGCGAGGTCTATTAGCAGAGTCAATTAGCGGGGTCTATTAGCAGAGTCTATTAGCGGAGTCTATTAGCAGGGTCAATTAGCAGAGTCTATTAGCGGGGTCTATTAGCGGGGTCTATTAGCGGGGTCTATTAGCGGGGTCTATTAGCAGAGTCTATTAGCGGGGTCTATTAGCGGGGTCTATTAGCAGAGTTTATTAGCGGGGTCTATTAGCGGGGTCTATTAGCGGGGTCTATTAGCAGGGTCTATTAGCAGGGTCTATTAGCAGGGTCTATTAGCAGAGTCTATTAGCAGAGTCTATTAGCGGGGTCTATTAGCAGAGTCTATTAGCGGGTCCCCTGTTAGCGGGGTCTCTATTAGTGGGTCCCCTGTTAGTGGGGTCTCTATTAGTGGGGCCCCTGTTAGTGGGGTCTCTATTAGTGGGGCCCCTGTTAGTGGGGTCTCTATTAGCGGGGCCTCTATTTGCAGGGTCTATTAACGGGGTCTCTATTAGCGGGGCCTCTATTAGCGGAGCCTCTATTAGCGGAGCCTCTATTAATGGGGTCTCTATTAACGGGGTCTCTATTAGCGGAGCCTCTATTAACGGGGTCTCTATTAGCGGAGCCTCTATTAACGGGGTCTCTATTAACGGGATCTCTATTAGCGGAGCCTCTATTAACGGGGTCTCTATTAGCGGAGCCTCTATTAGCGGGGTCTCTATTAGCGGGGTCTCTATTAGCGAGGCCTCTATTAACGGGGTCTCTATTAGCGGAGCCTCTATTAACGGGGTCTCTATTAGCGGGGTCTCTATTAACGGGGTCTCTATTAGCGGGGCCTCTATTAGCGGGGTCTCTATTAGCGGAGCCTCTATTAACGGGGTCTCTATTAGCTGGGTCTCTATTAGCGGGGCCTCTATTAGCGGGGTCTCTATTAGCAGGGTCTCTATTAGCGGGGTCTCTATTAGCGGGGCCTCTATTAACGGGGTCTCTATTAGCGGGGCCTCTATTAACGGGGCCTCTATTAACGGGGTCTCTATTAACGGGGTCTCTATTAGCGGGGTCTCTATTAGCGTGGTCTCTATTAACGGGGTCTCTATTAGCGGGGACTCTATTAATGGGGTCTCTATTAACGGGGTCTCTATTAGCGGGGTCTCTATTAGCGGGGCCTCTATTAACGGGGTCTCTATTAGCGGGGTCTCTATTAGCGGGGTCTCTATTAACGGGGTCTCTATTAGCGGGGTCTCTATTAGCGAGGCCTCTATTAGCGGGGTCTCTATTAACGGGGTCTCTATTAACGGGGTCTCTATTAGCGGGGTCTCTATTAGCGGGGTCTCTATTAGCGGGGCCTCTATTAACGGGGTCTCTATTAGCGGGGTCTCTATTAACGGGGTCTCTATTAGCGGGGCCTCTATTAACGGGGTCTCTATTAGCGGGGTCTCTATTAACGGGGTCTCTATTAGTGGGGCCTCTATTAACGGGGTCTCTATTAGCGGGGCCTCTATTAACGGGGTCTCTATTAGTGGGGTCTCTATTAACGAGGCCTCTATTCGCGGGGTCTCTATTAGCGGAGCCTCTATTAGCGTGGCCTCTATTAGCGGGGTCTCTATTGCGGGGTCTCTATTAACGGGGTCTCTATTAGTGGGGCCTCTATTAGCGAGGTCTCTATTAGCGGGGTCTCTATTAACGGGGTCTCTATTAACGAGGCCTCTATTCGCGGGGTCTCTATTAGCGGAGCCTCTATTAGCGTGGCCTCTATTAGCGGGGTCTCTATTGTGGGGTCTCTATTAACGGGGTCTCTATTAGTGGGGCCTCTATTAGCGGGGTCTCTATTAACGGGGTCTCTATTGCGGGGTCTCTATTAACGGGGTCTCTATTAGCGTGGCCTCTATTAGCGGGGTCTCTATTAATGGGGTCTCTATTAGTGGGGCCTCTATTAGCGGGGTCTCTATTAGCGGGGTCTCTATTAGTGGGTTCTCTATTAGCGGGGTATCTATTAGCGGGGTCTCTATTAGTGAGGCCTCTATTAGCGGGGCCTCTATTAGCGGAGCCTCTATTAGCGGGGTCTCTATTAACGGGGTCTCTATTAGCGGGGTCTCTATTAGCGGAGCCTCTATTAGTGAGGCCTCTATTAGCGGGGCCTCTATTAGCGGAGCCTCTATTAGCGGGGTCTCTATTAATGGGGTCTCTATTAGCGGGGTCTCTATTAGCGGAGCCTCTATTAGCGAGGTCTCTATTAGCGGAGCCTCTATTAGCGGGGTCTCTATTAGTGAGGCCTCTATTAGCAGGGCCTCTATTAGCGGGTCTCTATTAGCGGGGTCTCTATTAGTGAGGTCTCTATTAGCAGGGCCTCTATTAGCGGGGTCTCTATTAGCGGGGTCTCTATTAGCGGGGCCTCTATTAGCGGAGCCTCTATTAGCAGAGCCTCTAGTAACGGGGTCTCTATTAGCGGGGTCTCTATTAGTGAGGCCTCTATTAGCGGGGCCTCTATTAGCAGAGCCTCTATTAGCGGGGTCTCTATTAACGGGGTCTCTATTAGCGGGGTCTCTATTAGCGGAGCCTCTATTAGTGAGGCCTCTATTAGCGGGGCCTCTATTAGCGGAGCCTCTATTAGCGGGGTCTCTATTAATGGGGTCTCTATTAGCGGGGTCTCTATTAGCGGAGCCTCTATTAGCGAGGTCTCTATTAGCGGAGCCTCTATTAGCGGAGCCTCTATTAGCGGGGTCTCTATTAGTGAGGACTCTATTAGCAGGGCCTCTATTAGCGGGTCTCTATTAGCGGGGTCTCTATTAGTGAGGCCTCTATTAGCAGGGCCTCTATTAGCGGGGTCTCTATTAGCGGGGTCTCTATTAGCGGGGCCTCTATTAGCGGAGCCTCTATTAGCAGAGCCTCTAGTAACGGGGTCTCTATTAGCGGAGCCTCTATTAGCGGAGCCTCTATTAGCGGAGCCTCTAGTAACGGGGTCTCTATTAACGGGGTCTCTATTAGCGGAGCCTCTATTAGCGGGGTCTCTATTAACGGGGTCTCTATTAGCGAGGTCTCTATTAACGGGGTCTCTATTAGCGAGGTCTCTATTAACGGGGTCTCTATTAACGGGGTCTCTATTAGCGGGGTCTCTATTAGCGAGGTCTCTATTAACGGGGTCTCTATTAGCGAGGCCTCTATTAGCGAGGTCTCTATTAGCGGGGCCTCTATTAGCGAGGCCTCTATTAGCGAGGTCTCTATTAACGGGGTCTCTATTAGCGAGGCCACTATTAGCGAGGTCTCTATTAGCGGGGTCTCTATTAGCGGAGCCTCTATTAACGAGGCCTCTATTAGCGAGGTCTCTATTAACGGGGTCTCTATTAGCGAGGCCTCTATTAGCGGGGCCTCTATTAACGGGGTCTCTATTAGCGGAGCCTCTATTAACGGGGTCTCTATTAGCGGGGTCTCTATTAACGGGGTCTCTATTAGCGGGGTCTCTATTAGCGGAGCCTCTATTAGCGGGGCCTCTATTTACGGGGTCTCTATTAGCGAGGTCTCTATTAGCGGAGCCTCTATTAGCGGGGCCTCTATTAACGGGGTCTCTATTAGCGAGGTCTCTATTAGCGGAGCCTCTATTAGCGGGGTCTCTATTAACGGAGTCTCTATTAGCGGAGCCTCTATTAGCGGGGCCTCTATTAACGGGGTCTCTATTAGCGAGGCCTCTATTAACGGGGTCTCTATTAGCGGGGCCTCTATTAACGGGGTCTCTATTAACGGGGTCTCTAATAGCGGAGCCTCTATTAACGGGGTCTCTATTAGCGGAGCCTCTATTAACGGGGTCTCTATTAACGGGGTCTCTATCAGCGAGGCCTCTATTAACGGGGTCTCTATTAGCGGAGCCTCTATTAACGGGGTCTCTATTAACGGGGTCTCTATTAGCGAGGCCTCTATTAGCGGGGCCTCTATTAACGGGGTCTCTATTAGCGGGGTCTCTATTAGCGAGGCCTCTATTAGCGGAGCCTCTATTAGCGGAGCCTCTATTAGCGGGGCCTCTATTAACGGGGTCTCTATTAGCGAGGTCTCTATTAGCGGGGTCTCTATTAGCGGGGTCTCTATTAGCGAGGCCTCTATTAGCGAGGTCTCTATTAGCGAGGTCTCTATTGGCGGGGTCTCTATTAGCGGGGTCTCTATTAGCGAGGCCTCTATTAGCGAGGTCTCTATTAGCGAGGCCTCTATTAGCGGGGTCTCTATTAGCGGGGTCTCTATTAGCGGGGTCTCTATTAACGGGGTCTCTATTAACGGGGTCTCTATTAGCGGAGCCTCTATTAATGGGGTCTCTATTAACGGGATCTCTATTAACGGGGTCTCTATTAACGGGGTCTCTATTAACGGGGTCTCTATTAACGGGGTCTCTATTAGCGGAGCCTCTATTAGCGGGGTCTCTATTAGCGGGGTCCCCTGTTCGCAGGGCCCCTGTTAGCGGGGTCTATCAGTGGGGTTTCTATTAACGGGGTCTCTATCAGCGGGGTCTCTATTAGCGGGCCCCCGGTCAGCAGACCTCTATTAGCGGGGCCTCTATTAGCGGGGTCTTGATCATGGGTTGTCATGTTTACAGATGGGCTGAGAATGGTTCGTTTGTGGAATGTGAATAGCATAGGGCAGTCCATGAAAGGCAAAATGCCATCAAAACACTTCAGCCACCAGCACAGAACCAGTTCAGTATGGACAGGGTTAAACTGTGCTCACTGAACTCTGTGAACTCGGATCCTATCAGGAGCTCAGCCATACCCCATGCCGATTGGTACACCTAAAGCCACTGCTTAAAAGTTCAAAGTGGGTCTCCCTGCATCTTGTGTTATTCTTGGCACGTGGTGACTCCCTCTTTCCCATGAGCTGTGGTGCTGTCAACATGAGGAAATATTAGTGAGATTTATAACCGTGTGGGGATAGGATGGGGGCAGCGCCTTTCCTCATTTCCCTCTATATGTGCATGCAAATCTGTGGGTCACTCGCTTGGCTTTGTCTCTCTTGCTCATCTCTTGCTTTCTGTCTCTCTCTGACTGTCTCTTGGTCTCTCTCTCGACCTCTCTTGCTATCTCTGTCTCTGTCTCTGTTCTCTCTATCTGTCTGTCTGTCTCTCTCTGTCCCTCTGTCCCCATCGTTCTGTCTCTGTCTTTATCTATGTCTCTTTCTCTCCCTCTCTCCATCCCTCCCCCTCTCTCTTTCCTCGCTCTCTCTCCCTGATCCCCTACTTTCCTTCTATTCTGTGCCATTGTGCCTGAAACATTCCCCGTTGATATAGCAGGTAGCAGCCCGCTCCCTTGCCTTGCTCTCTATATACATCCTACTGCATATTTCCCACTTAATATTTTCCTTGGTATTTAAAAATTATTCTTCTGATTTTAAGCAGAAGTTGTTCCATTTAACTGGACCTTTCCTTTCTGGTGACTCCATTACCTTGAGTGACAACAGGGATCTTTTTGAGAGCCTGACTAAAAATTCAAACATTTTGTGAATTTGATTATTGCTGTGAATAAATAAATTGCTTTCTCTATTTGCAATAAACAGAGCTGGAAGCAAACATTGGGGTGTATGATTATTTCTTCACTCAATTCTGCCACCTTCAAAACATTTCCCCCAGCCCCACCTCTGAATGGAATCTGAATGTGTTCAGTGCCCTCACTGTCAAGCTCCCTTTGCTAAATAAAGCATTTCATTCTTTAAGCATGAATATCTGAGAGCTTGCAATTTCACCTGTGTGTAATGTTATGCTGCTTTAAGAATGTTTTGGGATTGTTGTATCCTATCTCGTGTATTTAGTCAGAAGGTCGTGGGTTCAAGTCCCACTCCAGGGACTTGAGCACATAAAGCTAGGCTGACACTCCAGTACAGTGCTGAGGGAGTGCTGCACTGTCGGAGGTGCCGTCATTCGGATGAGGTGTTAAACCGAGGCTCCGTCTACCCTCTCAGTTGGATGTAAAAGATCCCATGGCACTATTTCGAAGAAGAGTAGGGGAGTTCTCCCCGGTGTCCTGGCCAATATTTATCCTTCAACCAACATCACTGAAACAGATTATCTGGTCATTATCATGTTGCTGTTTGTGGGAGCTTGCTGTGCGCAAATTGACTGTCATGTTTCCTACATTACAACAGTGACTGCACTTCAAAAAGTACTTCATTGGCTGTGAAGCAATTTGGAACGTCCTGAAGTTGTGAAAGGTGTTGTATAAATACAAGGGGGGAAAATTCAGTTGGTTTGCGCCTCCCGTTAGCGCCTTAAGAGGGCGCTAACGGGGCGCAAAGCAACTAGCGACCGGGCGCAGCGATGTTGGCGCCGCTCACGAAATTAACTAGACATTTTGCGGCAGCGCTAAACACTACCGCTACGATCTCCTGCGCCGGCAGATCGTGACATCAGTCGAGTGCGCAACGCTCCGGTAGCGCCCCAGAGCGGATATTGAGTGGCGCCCCCTGCCTTACCGCCTGCCGCTAGCAACGACAGGTTGAGGGGAGCGTTTAGCAGTCAGGAAGGGACTGGGGGAGCGCTATTTAAAGGGGACCGCTTCCTGCCTTTTTTTGTTGGTGACATTTTTGAACCACGCATTCTGAGAGAGAGAGAGAGAGACTTCTGGAGAGATTCAATGCTGTGTGAAGGAGTTTTGGGTATTGAGCAGCACTTTGCAGGTTCATTTTGATTTGCCCTTCCTTGTATCGATTTCGAAGAGAATGTGGGGGCTGCACTCTGAGCTCTTTCCCTGGTACTCTCCATTGTTCTTTCCAGCAGATTTGATGTACAGGTCTCTCCAGGCCGAGATTCAAGGCTGCAATGAGCAGGATGTGGATGGAAAGCAAAATCAACCCTTCCCTTTAAGATAAAAACAGAAAATGCTGGAGAAACTCAGCAGGTCAAGCAGCATCTGTGAAGAGAGAAACAGAGTTAACGTTTCAGGTCGATGACCTTTCGTCAGAACTCCCCTTTAAGAACTGGCCCGTGCCAGTGTGTCTGTGTTCCATTGCTGACTGACATCACATGAGCTTCGCCAGCGCTCTGCGGTAGCGCCTCGCTCCTCAGCCTTTGCGCCTTAAGACAGGTGTGAAGCGCCTGATTTAGTGCTCCAATCACCTCCAGGGGCGATAACAGCCAAGTTTGCCGTCGGAGGCGATAATTAGCGCCAGGCGCTAAACTTTGCGCACGGCCGATAATGGCGCCCCAAACGGGGCGATACTGAATTTTCCCCCCAAGATCTTTCTTTCTTCTTCTTTAGTTGTTACACAGGTAATCCAGATGTTCTGTTTAAATACATAACCAGAGTCTGGTTAATAGCTGTTTTCAGTGGAGTGCCAATAATGCAACGGTTACCTCTGGTCTCTGCTGGGGCTTATGGGGGTGTTCCGTTGGTGAACCACCAGGGTTATGGTGGGGAGACTGGCCGAACCCCCCGTGGAATTTTAGTGTCCCAATCTTCACAACCTGAACCTCCTGACACACGTCATGGCACAACAGACAGGCTGCCCACTGAAATATGACAAATAGCATTGTAGGTAATCGGGTCACACTGAAGATAATTCCATAGCGGAATCGGCCACTTGTCCAAATCTGGTATTTCAGTCCCGGGGGGAATTTGAAAGCGTCCTGTGATATTTAACAACTTCCTTTCCTTTTTGAAAATACACATGAGTGGAAACAAAGTCGGGTCTCACCATGTCTTTACTGGAATTATAGGTGTGAATCTCCAACAACTCAACTGAGCTGTATCCCAAAGCTGAACCTGTTTTATCTAACTTAAAACAAGGCTTCTAAAGTCTCACCTTGCTAGTGTCCTCTAAGTACTGTGTCCAGTTCGGGGCTCCACACTGTAGGAAGGGTGTCAGGGCCTTAGAGAGGGTGCAGAGGAGATTTACTAGAATGGTACCAGGGATGAGGGACTTCAGTTACGTGGAGAGACTGCAGAAGCTGGGGTTGTTCTCCTTAGAACAGAGAAGGTTAACGGAAGATTTAATAGAGGCATTCAAAATTCTAAGGGTTTTGATAGAGTAGAGAGGGAGAAACTGTTTCCACTGACATGAGGATTGGTAACCAGAGGACACAGATTTAAGATAATTGGCAAAAGAACCACAGGGGAGATGGGGAGAATTTTTTTTACGCAGCAAATGATGTTCTGGACTGTACTGCCTGAATGTGGGGCTATGGGAAAGAGCATGGGGGTGGGACTAATTGGAGAGCTCTTTCAAAGAGCCAACACAGGCACGATGGACTGAATGGCCTCCTTCTGTGCTGTATAATTCAATGATTCTATTGGGTAATGCCTTGTAGAAGGGGTAATATCTGTCTGGCTTTTTCCCAGGACATGGTACATGACAGAAGAACAGAATCCAGTGTAGCCTTGTAGGTTGCGAATGGTTGAAGATGCCCAGATTGAGTTCTTCACGCTAGGGTAGGGGCACTTACTGGCAGGGTCAGAGTCAGGATCCTTTCATGTTATGGGCGTGGTGGAAGGTAGGAGAGTTGGAGGTCTGGTAGGGTGCTGTGTAGGGCAATGGTCGCTGTGGGAGGTGACATGGTCAGAGGAGGAGGGTGGTGGTCCGGCTATTTGCAGTACACAGCATGTTGAAGCTGAAATAGTTCGCGTCGCTGCGTTGTTTATAAATCTTATTTTCAAAACTTTTCTGAGTATTAGAGAACGGACACGTGGAGAAGGTACAAGTGCAGGTTCAGCTCTGCTCAGCACAACTTAAGATATCAACTGATTCAGAGTGGGGAGGCTGGCTTCACCCTGGAGAGACTAGGCAATTAGAAGGAGTACATCACAATGCTATCCATGTATGACACTCTTAAATCCTCAGCTCAACTTGTCTCCCTACCATCCCCAACCATAGTGATGTACCTCAGTGTTATACAGTGACAAACCTGTACCCACCAGTACTGTACCTCAGTGTTATAGAGTGACAGAACTGTACCCACCAGTACTGTACCCGTGTTATACAGTGACAGACCTGTACCCCAGTGTTATAGAGTGACAGAACTGTACCCACCAGTACTGTACCTCAGTGTTATAGAGTGACAGAACTGTACCCACCAGTACTATACCCGTATTATACAGTGACAGACCTGTACCCCAGTGTTATAGAGTGACAGAACTGTACCCACCAGTACTGTACCCGTGTTATACAGTGACAGACCTGTACCCCAGTGTTATACAGTGACAGACCTGTACCCACCAGTACTGTACCCGTGTTATACAGTGACAGACCTGTACCCCAGTGTTATACAGTGACAAACCTGTACCCACCAGTACTGTACCCGTGTTATACAGTGACAGACCTGTACCCCAGTGTTATATAGTGACAGACCTGTACCCACCAGTACTGTACCCCAGTGTTATACAGTGACAGACCTGTACCCCAGTGTTATACAGTGACAGACCTGTACCCCAGTGTTATACAGTGACAGACCTGTACCCACCAGTACTGTACCCCAGTGTTATACAGTGACAGACCTGTACCCACCAGTACTGTACCCGTGTTATACAGTGACAGACCTGTACCCCAGTGTTAGATAGTGACAGACCTGTACCCACCAGTACTGTACCCCAGTGTTATACAGTGACAGACCTGTACCCACCAGTACTGTACCCCAGTGTTATACAGTGACAGACCTGTACCCACCAGTACTGTACCCCAGTGTTATACAGTGACAGACCTGTACCAACCAGTACTGTACCCCAATGTTATACAGTGACAGACCTGTACCCACCAGTACTGTACCCCAGTGTTATACAGTGACAGACCTGTACCCACCAGTACTGTACCCCAGTGTTATACAGTGACAGACCTGTACCCATCAGTACTGTACCCCAGTGTTATACAGTGACAGACCTGTACCCACCAGTACTGTACCCCAATGTTATACAGTGACAGACCTGTACCCACCAGTACTGTACCCCAGTGTTATACAGTGACAGACCTGTACTCACCAGTACTGTACCCCAGTGTTATACAGTGACAGACCTGTACCCACCAGTACTGTACCCCAGTGTTATACAGTGACAGACCTGTGCCCACCAGTACTGTACCCCAATGTTATACAGTGACAGACCTGTACCCACCAGTACTGTACCCCAGTGTTATACAGTGACAGACCTGTACCCACCAGTACTGTACCCCAGTGTTATGCAGTGACAGACCTGTACCCCAGTGTTATATAGTGACAGACCTGTACCCACCAGTACTGTACCCCAGTGTTATACAGTGACAGACCTGTACCCACCAGTACTGTACCCCAGTGTTATATAGTGACAGACCTGTACCCACCAGTACTGTACCCCAGTGTTATACAGTGACAGACCTGTACCCACCAGTACTGTACCCGTGTTATACAGTGACAGACCTGTACCCCAGTGTTATATAGCGACAGACCTGTACCCACCAGTACTGTACCCCAGTGTTATACAGTGACAGACTGTACCCCAGTGTTATATAGTGACAGACCTGTACCCACCAGTACTGTACCCCAGTGTTATACAGTGATAGACCTGTACCCCAGTGTTATACAGCGACAGACCTGTACCCCAGTGTTATACAGTGACAGACCTGTACCCACCAGTACTGTACCCCAATGTTATTATTGAAGGTTTGTTGTGCTTGGCTGTACACTGTAGAATGTCTGCACTGGTCTGGCTGGGGAGTGTATTCTTTGAATCAGACTTGTGCTCTCAGCAGGGATGCCCCTTTCTCCAGTCAGAGCTAATCCTGGAAATGTTTTTAAGATGCAGCTGCTTGAGTCAATGAGCTCTGGATTGTGTCTGTGTGCACGGGAAGTGAGATTGGTTTCTGGGCTGTGTTCCGCTGTCAAAGTCCACCGTTAGTTTACAGGAAAAGGCAGCACAGCAGGCTGTGTGTCTCGCTAGTCCCCAGAAAGCTAATCGCAGCGAGTAAGCGAGCTGCCTGTTACTGGGGGACTGCACACTATCCCTGCAGAACAGCAAGCAGCATTAATTAAAAAGGGAAGTGAAGAACAGGCCACTCAGCACTGGTGCAGGGGTAAAGACAAGCTAATGGTAACTGAACTGAAGACTGAACGATAAACAGACATTGCTGCAAGGCCGGAATGAGTCAAAGAGATTAGGAAGAAAGATGCATTGGGGATTTTTAATGCATTTCAAGGGGCACTGATAAAGACCTTGCATTTATATTGCAGCTTCTCATGTCACAACGTGCTTACAGCAAATTGATCTGTAGTGTAGCCACTGTTGTTATGTCGGCAAATGCAGAAGCCAATTGGTACACAACAGATCCCACCAACAGGACATGAGATGGACGACCAGATTGAGGGATGCATGTTGGCCGGGACACCTCCCCTGCTCTTCTTCAAACACTGCCTCTTGTAGAACTTCCCAATGCAGTGCAATGTCACTGGTGCTAAAATCCCTAAGGGGGTCTTCCTGAACAGGAGGCTGAGGGAACCCCCCTGGACAGGACGGAGACCCCAGTTGGGCCGAGTTTACGACGCCCACCTGGCAAGTGTCACCAGGAGTCTCCCTCGGCTGGGAGTTCTCATTCCCATGGCTCAGTCAGAGTACCTCTGGAGGCTGATTAACCTGGTGAGTTGAGGCGAAACGACCTCCAGATGGTGGGGTCCAGAAAGAGAGCACGTTCATCAGGAGGCCCGAGGGGAACATGACCAGGGCTTGGTGGAGACTCTGGGCAAACTCTACCACCCAACAAAAGGGATTCTGGCTGTCATGGGAGATGCACCTATGGTGGTTCTTGTACTCACGTGCGCTGTACAAAATAGGGGTCCTCCCACTGACCCCACAAACACAGACCCCAATGAGTTTAGGGACCAGCTTTTGTTTTTTGGAATGCAGTCAGAAGACCCCAATTTCATCAGCCCATTTGTAAGTAAGAGGCCTGCAGCTGCGCTCTCATTTCCTCCCTGATGTGTAGTCACCCAGCCCAGGCCAGGGGTTGGTCCTGCACTGGGGTGCACCTGAGACATGAAAATGGCCCAGGCGAGGAAAATTGCATGCAGTGCTCTCCTCTCCCACAGACGGGAATGACCCTCAATCTGGGGCTACAATCCAAACCACTAGAGGGCCACACTTGGGAAGGCCACAACACACGGGGCACCTCGCACAACTCTGAGCTAAGTTGCCAAGAGGAGTAGAGACTCCCTCACTGGAATGGAAGACGGCTACATTGATAGTCATGTTGATAGTCATGTAACAGCCCTTTCACTTGCTCCATGGATAAAGAAAGAAAGAAATAAAGACTTGCATTCATATGGCACCTTTCACAAGAACATAAGAAATAGGAGCAGGAGTAGGCATTCGGCCCCTGGAGCCTGCTCTGCCATTCAATAAGATCATGGCTGATCTTCTACCTCAACTCCACCTTCCCACACTATACCCATATCCCTTGATTCCTTTAGTATCCAAAAATCTATTGATCTCTGTCTTGAATATACTCAACGACTGAGCATCCACAGCCCTCTGGAGTAGAGAATTACAAAGATTCATCACCCTCTGAGTGAAGAAATTTCTCCTCCTCTGAGTCCTAAATGGCCGACCCCTTATTCTGAGACTGTGACCCCTGGTTCTAGCCTCCCAGGCCAGGGGAAACATCCTCCCAGTATCTACTCTATCAAGCCCCTTAAGACTTTTATATGTATCAATGAGATCACCTCTCATTCTTCTAAACTCTAGAGAATATAGCCCTAGTCTACTTAATCTTTCCTCATAGGACAATCCCTCATCCTAGGAATCAGTCTGGTGAACCTTCGTTGCACTCCCTCTATGGCAAGTATATCCTTCCTTAGGTAAGGAGACTAAAACTGTACACAATACTCCAGGTGTGGTCTCTCCAGGGCCCTATATAATTGTAGTAAGACTTCTTTCCTCTTATACTCCAATAAAGGCTAACATACCATTTGCTTTCCTAATTGCTTGCTGTACCTTCATGTTAACTTCCTGTGATTCATGTACAAGGACACCCAGGTCTCTGAATATTAACATTTCCCAATTTCTCAGCTTTAAAAAATATTCTGCTTTAATTTTTCCTGCCAAAGTGGATAACTTCACACTTCTCCACATTATATACAATCTGCCACTTCCTTGCCCAATCACTTAACCTGTCTAAATCCCTTGGCAGCCTCCTTGCATCCTCCCCACAGCTTACTTTCCCACCTAAGTTTGTATCGTCAGTAAACTTGGATACATTACACTCGGTCCTCTCATCTAAGTCTTGATGTAGATTGTGAATAGCTGAGGCCCAAGCACTGATCCTTGCGGTACCCCACTAGTTACAGTCTGTTAACCTGAAAATGGCCTGCTTATTCCTACTCTCTGTTTTCTGTCCGATAACCAATCCTCAATCCATACTAGTATATTACCCCCAATCCCATGAGCCCTAATTTTGTGTAATAACCTTTTGTGTGGCACCTTATCGAATGCTTTTTGAAAATCCGAATAAACTACATTCACTCATTCCCCCTTATCCACCCTGCTAGTTACAACCTCAAAAAACTCTAACAGATTTGTCAAACATGATTTCCCTTTCCTAAATCTGTGTTGACTCTGCTCAAGCATATTATGATTTTCTAAGTGCCATCTTACCACATCCCTAATAATAGATTCTAACATTTGCCCTACTACTGATGTCAGGCTAACTGGCCTGTAGTTCCCTGTTTTCTCTCTCCCTCTTTTCTTGAATAGCAGGGTTACATTTGCTACCTTCCAATCCTCTGGGACCGTTCTAGAATCTAGGGAATTCTGGAAGATTAAAACCAATGCATCCACTATCTCTGCAGCCACCTCTTTTAAAACCCTAGGATGTAGGTCTTCAGGTCCAGGGGATTTGTCGGCTTTTAGTCCCATTAATTTCTCCAGTACTATTTCTTTACTAATACTAATTTCTTCAAGTTCCTCATTCTCGCTAGACTCTTGGTTCCCCACTATTTCGGAATGTTCTTTGTGTCTTCTACCGTGAAGACAGATACAATGTATTTGTTTAATGTCTCTGCGTTTTCCTTATTTTCCTGTCCCTGCCTGTAAGGGACTCACGTTTACTTTTGCTAATCTCTTTTTTACATACCTATAGAAGCCTTTACAATCTGTTTTTATGTCTCTCGCTAGTTTACTCTCATATTCTATTTTCTCTTTCTTTATCAATTTCTTGGTCCTCCTTTGCTGAATTCTAAAATCCTCAACCTTAGGATGTCCCAAAGCACTATACAACCAATGAAGTACTTTTGAAGTGTAGTCACTGTTGTAATGTAGGAAATGCAGCAGCCAATTTGTGCACAGCAAGCTCCCACAAACAGCAATGTGATAATGACCAGATAATCTGATTCAGTGATGTTGGTTGAGGGATCAGTATTGGCCAGGACACCGGGGAGAACTCCCTGCTCTTCTTCCAATAGTGCTGTGAGATCTTTTATGTCCACCTGAGAGGGCAGATGGGGCCTCGGTTTAACATCTCATCCGAAAGACGGCCCCTCCAACCGTGCAGCACTCCATCAGTACTGCATTGGAGTATCAGCCTGGATTATGTGCTCAAATCTCTGGAGTGGGTCTTGAAAACACAACCTTTTGACTCAGAGGTGAGAGTGCGGCCCACTGAGCCATGGCTGACACCTGTGATAGTCCTCACTAGACAACAGTGGAAGGAAAGGTAAGAGCACTTCAGCTCCGGCAACAGTCCACGACCAGGCAGGGAGGGGCAGAGGCGTATGGAGCAACAAATATGCCGACAATGGAGGGAGATGGGCTCGACTCTGAGTGACTTTGCAGCAAGAGTTAATGCAGAGATGCTCAGCCTATGGCTGCCTGGCTTCTTCAAATATTGGGGGTCCTGCGTTTGATTGCATGGGCTCGATTTTGCCATTGGGGGCGGGCTGGGGCGTGTCAGGTGGTTTTCGTGTCAGGACCCCGACTCCGATGTGAAGTGGGAAAAAAGTGCGATTTTGCCCTAAATGGGCACTTGATTTCCAGCGTGTGGAAACCCCTGGCCCAATGAGTCTTTTCATACAGAAAGTCTCCTCCGATGACGTCATCAGTGCTGCTGGATTTAAGGCCTGCAAGCAGCCTTGCTTCTTCTGGAGACTTTAAACTTTATGCCCATTGTTGTGATCGCTTCATTCAGCAACTATGTCCAGCAGTCGGACCAGAAACAGGTCCTCATGGCCCCTCTGAAGTGCAGCAAGGTGCTGTCAAGCCACTTGCTAGCTCTGAAGTGGGGCTGACCCATGAGAGGGATGTTGGTGGCAGACAACAAGGAAGTGGGGGCTCCTCTCCAAGCGCTCACACAACCATGCCACTGCAAAGCCCTCAGTCAGAGCCCCACCAGAGTCCTCACCCAACTGAGATGGGCGTCTCATCCCCTGCACAGCCCAGGAGCAGCAGACTTTTGCTGAGCCCTCACAGGTTTGCAACCCCAGAGGACGGCCGCCAAAGGTGTCGAGACAGGAGCAGCAAGAAAGTGAGCATGGGGGCCTCCACATCTGCTGAAGCCACAGGGGAAGCACCACGTAGGAGCATGCGTAAGAGGAAGGTAATGCACAAGTAGTCACAAGGGTAGTCACTTGGGTGTTACGTTGTGTTTATTTTTGAAATGCCATCAGTTGCTTGTTGTGATAAAAAATTCTGATGGCAAACTGTTGAAGTTGTGGCCTGTGTCATTTCGCAAATGGGACTTCCACATTGAGGGCTTAGAGCAACTTGCAATTGTCAGTATGGTGGTCAGAGTGATAGGAATCCGCAGGTTGTTGGCCATTGTCGATGCTCTGGTAAGAAGGTGCGAGGCAAAAGTGTTTGATTGTGCAGGCTAAGCAAATCTGGCCAACATGAGTGCATCCCTTGCATCCCGGGCAGCAATGTGGTCGTGTGCTGGTGCCTTCTGGCCTGTGCAGCTTCAGGTGGGTGAGCAGCAGCTTGGCACTCCTGTTGTTGCTGCTGCTGCTGGTGGTGCTGTTGTTCATGGTTCTGCTGCTGCCACGGCTGGTCTTCGTCCGAATCTGATGTCCAGGAGGAAAGGAAATAAATGGTTCCATGCTTCTGGTATATGCCTCAGTTCAGGAAGCGCTTATTCAAGGTGGGGAGAGGGGTTTCCCAAGAGGTCACACTGGAGATGGGTGTCAGGCTCCAAACTTCCACAACAATGAGTATGCCTGCTAAAAGGTCCCCCAGACCTGAGACAACAAAGTTCTGCCACCTGCAAATGATCATTGGTGAAAACTCCTTTTTAATGGTGGAGCTGCAGCTGTTAGTAAGCATTCCACTTGTGAGGCCGTCAGGATTAACTGGCGTGTTCCAGAGGAGACATGCAGGACGGGGGAAATGTGTTAAAATTAGAAAGGCCTCTCAAAATGGGATTATAGAGGCAATTAACTGGTTGTTAAGGGCCTTAAGGGCCTATCCCGTCTCTTGGAGGCAGGATGGAGACGGGGTCTGAAACCCCGATTCTGGGAAAATTGCTTGGAGGCGGGCTGGAGGCAGGATCGGAGCCGCCCGCCATTTTTTGCGATTTTAACTCCTCACACGCCTCCAATCCCACCTCCTTGGGCCTGGAAAAATCGAGCCCCTAGTCTGCTGAGTTATCTGATCTGAGGTGGAGCTGCTGTGGGCCGTTACCTTCACCTGCACAGTGTCCCAGGGCTAGGTAGAGTAAACAATTGGCCAGATTTTCTATTCCTGGTCATTATCCTGTGACTTGTGTTGTAAAGTGTGATGGTGTGGAGATCAGGTGTATACTGGGTCAGGCCTGGGATGCTTGCTATGTTGAATAGCCATCTCTCACTTAGTTTCCAAGCCCATTCAGGAAGATTGCTCACTCTGAAAAGGAGCAATGATGTCTGCAAACTTTGGACCTGAACTTTGGAGTCAGGAGGGAAGAGATGATTAGAGAGGGGTGATTAGCAGAACCCAACTTTACAATGAACACCTGATGTGTCTGACAGAACTTATGGAGGCAGTGCAAGAACTTTATGGGGAGGGCACATGCAAAGCGTGTCCCAACATCTCGCTGTGATTGGAGCTGTGAGTGATTCAGCCCTACTATTGGTGCCTGTGGTCCTGATTTTTTGTTTATGGGATGTGGGCGTCGCTGGCAAGGCCAGCATTTATTGCCCATCCCTAGTTGCCCTTGAGAAGGTGGTGGTGAGCCACCTTCTTGAACCGCTGCAGTCCGTGTGGTGAAGGTACTCCCACAGTGCCGTTAGGTAGGGAGTTCCAGGATTTTGACCCAGCGACGATGAAGGATCGGCGATATACTTCTAAGTCAGGATGGTGTGTGACTTGGAGAGGAACTTGGAGGTGGTGGTGTTCCCATGCGCCTGCTGCCCTTGTCCTTCTAGGTGGAAGAGGTCGCGGGTTTGGGAGGTGCTGCTGAAGAAGCCTTGGCGAGTTGCTGCAGTGCATCATTGCAGCCACGGTACGCCGGTGGTGGAGGGAGTGAATGTTTAAGGTGGTGGATGGGGTGTCAATCAAGCGGGCTGCTTTGTCCTAGATGATGTCGAGCTTCTTGAGTGTTTTTGGAGCTGCACTCATCCAGGCAAGTGGAGAGTATTCCATCACACTCCTTACTTGTGCCTTGTAGATGGTGGAAAGGCTTTGGGGAGTCAGGAGGTGAGACACTCACTGCAGAATACCTAGCCTCTGACCTGCTCTTGGTGCCACAGTATTTATGTGGCTGGTCCAGTTAAGTTTCTGATTAATGGTGACCCCCAGGATGTTGATAGTGGGGGATTCGACGATGGTAATGCCATTGAATGTCAAGGGGAGGTGGTTAGATTCTCGCTTGTTGGAGATAGTCATTGCCTGGCACTTCTGTGGCGCGAATGTTACCTGCCACTTATCAGCCCAAGCCTGAACATCGTCCAGGTCTTGTTGCATGCGGGCATGGACTGCTTCATTATCTGAGGAGTTGTGAATGGCGCTGAACACTGTGCAGTCATCAGCGAACATCCCCATTTCTGACCTTATGTTGGAGGGACGGTCATTGATGAAGCAGCTGAAGATGGTTGGGCCTAGGACACTGCCCTGAGGAACTCCTGCAGCGATGTCCTGGGGCTGTGATGACTGACCTTCAACCACCACAACCATCTTCCTTTGTGCTAGGTATGACTCCAGCCAGTGGAGAGTTTTCCCCTTGATTCCCATTAACTTCAGTTTTACTCAGGCTCCTTGATGCCACACTCGGTCAAATGCTGCCTTGATGTCAAGGGCAGTCACTCTCACCTCACCTCTGGAATTCAGCTCCTTTGTCCATGTTTGGACCAAGGCTGCAATGAGGTCGGGAGCCGAGTGGTCTTGGCGGAACCCAAACTGGGCATCAGTGAGCAAGTTATTGGTGAGTAAGTGCCACTTGATAGCACTGTCGATGACACCTTCCATCACTTTGCTGATGATTGAGAGTAGACTGATGGGGCGGCAATTGGCCGAGTTGGATTTGTCCTGCTTTTTGTGGACAGGACATACCTGCAGTTTGCCAGCAGGGAAGCTATACTAACAGGGAGCACGAGTCACAGATGAGGCTAGAGCATTGTAACCCTCACACTGTGACCATGACATCCTGCTGAGAGCTCCCCGACCCTCGTTCTCTGTGCACTTGTGGTCATATCCATTGCTGCTTTTCAGTCAGGTAATTCTCAGTGAATCAGGTCCCAGTGGGTAAATCAGATAATAGATGCCCCCATAGACCTGGAATTCCCCCGCGCCAAAGTCTAGCAGCTGCTGATTATCGGGTCTGGAGTAGCCCAGGCACCATAAATCCTAGTGGCTGTGCAGGCGGAGAGCCTGACGGTAGGGAAACAATTCATCCCACAAGGGCCATAGTGGCCTCGGAAACAAGTTGGGGCCAGGTGCCTACGTTCTGTGTGATGTCATTGAACGGCTCATAGAATAGGTTCATCTGTGCATCAGCCCAGCAAGGGTGGTTGAACTTTCGGATGCTTCCAGTCCCTTGGTTACAAATTGCTCAGCAAGATTTGGTTCGCCTGCAGCTCTGCAGGGTTGTTTGAGATATACCCAATGCTTCATAAGTAGCCAAGTGGTTGCTGAAATGATGAGCGAGAGAGGAGGTGAAATTCTGCAGACGGTCATGCCTGGGCAGTCTCTGGAGCTTCCCACTGGCCAGCTGTCACTGTATTGGAAGGAACCCTCCCCCTGCAAACCAGTCCAGTGTCTGCCTTCAAAGCTTATTGTTTACTAACATTCCGGTTCTGTGTTTGCTCTTTATGACCAGTTGGCAGTAAAGCACACTCAGTGTGTGAAATGTGACCTCTACGTTTCTGTCAATTTACTGCAGCGTTGCATTGCTGTGAGAGAGTTCTTGGAAAAAAGTCTCTGTACTACTGCACTGAGTACAAACACGTAATGGCTGGTTTGGCTGAGGATCTTTCACTCAGGGAATAGGAAGCGAAAGGATTGCATTTGTCATGGTTTTAGAGAGCAATGTTCACTTTGGCACTGGACCACTCGGAGTCCAAAATAAATGCAGCCGTCCAAGAATTGTTATGTTTAGATCAGATTTCCTACTTTCTGCTCAATGACCAGCCTGTCATACTGGCTCCTCGGTCTCTTTAATCACTTACAGCCCAAATGAATCCATAGACAACGGTTTTGCTTCAAGCTCCCCATACAGATGACCAGGCCATCCTTCAGCTAGTGCCCCAGCAGACCTCCCTCTGTGCCTGCAGTGTGACCCACCTGATGTATTTCCCAGCCCATGCTGCACACCAGGTCTCACTCCATTCTTCCACCACTATTCTCAGCAGTTCTACTGTTGCCTCAGACTAGGAACCCTATCTCACACCTGTCATTTGTAGTAAAAAACCATCTACAGTGCCTTTTATGACCTCAGGACGTCCCAAAGCGCTTGGCAGCCAATTATAATACTTTTGAAGTGTAGTCACTGTTGTAATGTAGGAAATGCAGCAGGCAATTTGCGCACAGCAAGCTCCCACAAACAGCAATGTGATAATGAACAGATAATCTGTTTTTAATGGTGTTGGTTGAAGGATAAATATTGGCCAGGACACCGGGGCGAACTCCCCTGCTCTTCTTCCAATAGTGCAATCTGATCTTTTACGTCCACCTGAGAGCAAACGGGGCCTCAGTTTAATGTATCATCCCATAGACTGCACCTCCGACACACCGACTGGGATCATGGGACTGTGGGTGACAGGATGCTGGGTAACGGGATGCTGGGTAATGGGATTCTGGGTAATGGGACTGTGGGTAACAGGATTCTGGGTAACGGGATTCTGGGTAACGTGACTGTGGATGACAGGACTCTGGGTAACGGGACTCTGGGTAACGGGATTCTGCGTAACGGGATTCTGGGTGACGGGATTCTGGGTGACAGGATTCTGGGTAATCAAGCTTCCATTGTACTTTAATAACCTGAATGGATCAGCAAGATATTAAAGCACAGATAATATCAGCAAGCTTGAGAAAGGGTGAAAAAACAGGAAATTCTAGCTCCTTTCCAAAATAAACTTATCTGTTGCCCATCTTGTTTGATTATCTGATGGTATTTTTCTGTTGCAGTCACAGATGTTAATATTTCCCACACCTCCCTTTTCTAATTCACTCTACCCAAGCGTATCAGAATATTATCTCTGCTACCAAAAAATGTATTCCCGATTGGAATTGGAATAAATATTGAGGAGATAAATATTAAGGCCTGTGTCAGATGCCTAGGGACTGATTGCTCCCTGCCTTATACACTGAAGTGAAAGTGAATGACACAATAGTTAGAGTCTCAATGTGTAGTGCGTGTGTGTGCAGCCCCAGTGTACAGCCCCTGTGTGCAATACATTCCTAACCTCTGAGTGTACAGTCCCCATGTAAAGTAGATTCCTGACGTCTTTGTTCATGGAATGTGGGCATCGCTGGCAAGGACAGCATTTATTGCCCATCGCTAATTGCCCTTGAGAAGGTGGTGGTGAACCGCCTTCTAGAACCGCTGCAGTCCGTAGGATTTTGACCCAGTGACGATGAAGGAACGGCGATATATTTCCAAGTCAGGATGGTGTGTGACTTGGAGGGAAACTTGGAGGTGGTGGTGTTCCCATGCGCCTGCTGCCCTTGCTTTTCTAGATGGTAGAGGTCACGGGTTTGGGAGCTGCTGTCGAAGAAGCCTTGGCGAGTTGCTGCAGTGTATCTTGTAGATGGTTCACACTGCAGCCACGGTGCGCCAGTGGTGGAGGGAGTGAATGTTTAAGGTGGTGGATGGGGAGCCAATCAAGCGGCTGCTTTGTCCTGGATGGTGTTGAGCTTCTTGAGTGTTGCAGGAGCTGCACTCATCCAGGCAAGTGGAGAGTATTCCACCACACTCCTCTTGTACATTGTAGATAGTGGAAAGGCTCTGGGGAGTCAGGAGGTGAGACACTCGCCACAGAATACCCAGCCTCTGACCTGCTCTTGTTGCCACAGTATTTATGTGGCTGGTCCAGTTAAGTTTCTGGTCAATTATGACCCCCAGGATATTGATGGTGGGGGATTCGGCGATGGTAATGCTGTTGACTGTCAAGGGCGATGGTTAGATGCTCGCTTGTTGGATCCCCAGGATGTTGATGGTGGTAATGCCATTGAATGTCAAGGGAGGTGGTTAGACCTTCTCTTGTTGGAGATGGTCATTGCCTGGCACTTGTGTGGCGCGAATGTTACTTACCACTTATCAGCCCAAGCCTGAATATTGTCCAGGTCTTGCTGCATGCGGGCATGGGCTGCTTCATTATCTGAGGAGTTGCAAATGGAACTGAACACTGTGCAATCATCAGCGAACATCCCCACTTCTGACCTTATGGTGGAGGGAAGATCATTGATGAAGCAGCTGAAGATGGTTGGGCCTAGGACACTGCCCTGAGAAACTCCTGCAGCAATGTCCTGGGGCTGAGATAATTGGCCTCCAACAACTACAACCATCTTCCTTTGTGCTAGGTACGTCTCTAGCCAGTGGAGAGTTTTCCCCCTGATTTACACTGACTTCAGTTTCACTAGGGCTCCTTGATGCCACGCTCGGTCAAATGCTGCCTTGCTGTCAAGGGCAGTCACTCTCACCTCACCTCTGGAATTCAGCTCTTTTGTCCATGTTTGGACCAAGGCTGTAATGAGGTCTGGAGCCGAGTGGTTCTGGCGGAACCCAAACTGGGCATCAGTAAGCAGGTTATTGGTGAGTAAGTGCCGCTTGATAGCACAGTCAACGACCCCTTCCATCACTTTGCTGATGATTGAGAGGGGGCTGCTGGGGCGGTAATTGGCCGGATTGGATTTGTCCTGCTTTTTGTGGACCAGACAAACATGGGTAATGTTTTGTCGGGTAGATGCCAGTGTTGTAGCTGTACTGGAACAGCTTGGCTAGAGGCGCGGCTAGTTCTGGAGCACACGTCTTCAGCACTGAAATCGGGATGTTGTCGGGGCCCACAATCTTTGCTGTATCCAGTGCGCTTAGCCGTTTCTTGATATCATGTAGAGTGAATCAAATTGGTTGTAGACTGGCTTCTGTGATGGTGGGGACCTCAGGAGGAGGCCCTGTGTGCTGTTTATTCCTGATCTCTGTGTGTCGAGTGATTGGGGTTCTGAGGGTATTATAATTGTCTTACCACCACCATTACCTTAGCTTAGACCAGGGCTTGAGGCTGCAACTTTCCTGGGCTCAGTTCCCAATATTCCTGCGTGCTGCATAGGAGATCTGCCTGAAGGTGTTCTAGAGTTGCTCCGTTTAGTCTATACAGCCATGCAGGCATGAGAGTGGAGATCTGTGCAATGGAAATTACCTGCACTGAAATAATTCGGGCTCATGAAACAGTCTGTGAGCAGATCCCCTCGGGTGAGCCTGTAATCAACCTTCAAAGAGCTTGCCTCTAAATGAGCTCTACTGTCAATTGGAGATCAATCGCAGCAGTCAGGAATTGTCTGTAATGATTGGAAACAATATCTAACAACAGACTCGCACGTTCTATTTACTCTTTGCTGGGAAATGCTTTCAATATAATTATGGTAAAAGGTCTTGACATAGTGACTGGTCCCAGGAGCAGAGCACACCAGTGTGGGACTCTACCTGTACCCTGCATCACCGAATGAGTAATAACATCAACCAAAGCCTTGATAACTGGACACTTTGTTATTACTGTCAGTTGATGCTCTTTGCCGGTTTACTTTTATCTGTTTATTTTCTCTCACTCTCCTCTATCTGTCTCTTTGTATGTGTCTGTCACGCTCTGCAAAAAGTAACGATCCACTCTTGTCTGGTACTGTGTCTCAGTGTCAGCTCCTGTACAGGTACAGCGGGTAAAAGGGAACGATTCACTCCCGTCTGGTACTGTACGGCCCGTGTGTGTCTCAGTGTCAGCTCCTGTACATGTACAGCACACAGCGGGTAAAAGGGAACGATTCACTCCCGTCTGATACTGTATGTCCCGTGTGTGTCTCAGTGTCAGCTCCTGCACATGTACAGTACACAGCGGGTAAAAGGGAACGATTCACTCCCGTCTGGTACTGTATGTCCCGTGTGTGTCTCAGTGTCAGCTCCTGCACATGTACAGTACACAGCGGGTAAAAGGGAACGATTCACTCCTGTCTGGCACTATACGGCCCATGTGTGTCTCAGTGTCAGCTCCTGTACAGGTACAGCGGGTAAAATGGAATGATTCATTCCCGTCTGGCACTGTATGGCCCGTGTGTGTCTCAGTGTCAGCTCCTGTAGAACAACAACAACAACTTGTATTTATATAGCACCTTTAACGTAGTAAAATGTCCCAAGGTGCTTCACAGGAGTATTAAAAGACAAAAAATTTGACACCGAGCCACATAAGCTTGGTCAAAGAGGTACGTTTTAAGGAACATCTTAAAGAGGAGAGAGAGGTAGCGAGGTGGAGAGGTTTAGGGAGGGAATTCCAGAGCTTAGGGCCTAGGCAACAGAAGGCACGGCCACCAAAGGTTGAGCGATTATAATCAGGGATCCTCAAGAGGGCAGAATTAGAGGAGCGCAGATATCTCGGGGGGTTGTGGGGCTGGAGGAGATTACAGAGATAGGGAGGGGCAAGGCCATGGAGGAATTTAAAAACAAGGATGAGAATTTTGAAATCGAGGTGTTGCTTGACCGGGAGCCAATGTAGGTCAGCGAGCACAGGGGTGATGGGCGAATGGGACTTGGTGCGAGTTAGGACCGAGTTTTGGATGACCTCAAGTTTACGTAGGGTGGAATGTGGGAGGCCAGCCAGGAGTGCATTGGAATAGTCAAGTCTAGAGGTAACAAAGGCATGGATGAGGGTTTCAGCAGCGGATGAGCTGAGGCAAGGGCGGAGACGGGCGATGTTACGGAGGTGGAAATAGGCGTTCTTAGTTATGCTGTGGATATGTGGTCGGAAGCTCATTTCAGGGTCAAATATGACACCAAGGTTGCGAACAGTGTGGTTCAGCCTCAGGCAGATGTTAGGGAGAGGGATGGAGTCAGTGGCTAGGGAACGGAGTTTCTGGCGGGGACTGAAAGGGTTATGGGGAGCGGGCAGGGAAGTGGAGTTGAGGCCAAGATCAGATCAGCCATGATCTTATTGAATGGCAGAGCAGGCTCGAGGGGCCAAATGACCTACTCCTGCTCCTAGGTCTTATGTTCTTATGTATATTATGTGGAAACTGACGCTGTGTTTACGGATTATGTCGCCAAGGGGCAACATGTAGATGAGAAATAGGACAGGTACAGCACACAGCAGGTAAAAGGGAACGATTCACTCCAGTCTGGTCCTGCACAGCCCATGTGTGTCTCAGTGCCAGCTCCCGTACGTGCACAGTACACAGTGGGAAAGCCCACTATAGCCGAGATATTCGAGAGCAGGACGTGCTGCTGTAGTGATGGAGGAGCTGCTGTAGGTATGTGGTGGAGTGAACGGTGGAGCACATTTCCTGTGTGTGTTCGTGAATGTGGGTAATTTTAACCCCAAAAAATGGGTGGGATGGAGTCGGGTGAGATGTGAAAATGTAAAAAATCTAATACCCGACCCCATCCCGCCCACTTCCGGGTTTAAAGAAGGCGGGACAGGGGACGGGCAGCCAACCCACTCCCAGGAGGCGGGTTGGCCATTTAAATACTATAATGAGGCTGCATGCCTCATATTCAACCCTTTCCAGGTTTAACCCTGGCCGGCCAGGTTTCCCAGGCCTCAGGAAACCCGACAGCTAAAGGGAGGTGAGGACATCTTTGTGGAAAAGGTAAGTGCCTTTACAGCACTGCTTGTGGGTCAGGAGGAGCAGGAGGGCTTCCTCTCAGCCCACCATACTTACCTTTTTCCCTGCCCTCCGTTGGACTCCCCGATCCAAAGAACCCCCCAACAATCAGACCTACTACCCACCAACCCCCGCTCCCCCCTGGATCAGGGATCGGACCACCCCTCGGTATCGGACTTACCCCCAGGGATCGGTGACCCCCGCTCCACTGATCCGGACCCCTTCCCCCACGCTATCACAATCCCAGCTGCAAGCTCCCTACCTTTTCCTGCGGCCTCCTCCGAAACTGCTGGGGAAATAAAGACACACACTGTGGAGTCAAAACTGTACAGCGTGCAGGGAAACCCGACCAAAGCTCCTCTCCCCTGGCCCCACACCCCCACACCGCTCACAGAACCCACCCCAGTAATTATCGGGGCCTGTGTGTGTGTTCACGTTCGTGTATGCTTGTTTGTGTGTGTGCGCGTTTGTGGTGTAAATGGGTGGGATGGAGTCGGGTGTATGTCGGCAAAGTATATGTGCATGTGTGTGTGATTATGTGTTCACGTATGTTTGCATTTGTGTATGTGTGTGTTTGTGTGTGTGGTTTTCTTTATTCGTTCACGGGATGTGGGCGTCGCTGGCAAGGCCAGCATTTATTGCCCACCCCTAATTGCCCTTGCTAGGCCATTTCAGAGGGCAGTTCAGAGTCAACCACATTGCTGTGGGTCTGGAGTCACATTTTGGCCAGACCGGGTAAGGACGGCAGGTTTCCTTCCCTAAAGGGCATTAGTGAACCAGATGGGTTTTTACGACAGTTACCATTACTGACGCTAGCTTTTTATTCCAGATTTTTTATTTAATTAACTGAATTTAAATTCCCCAGCTGCCGTGGTGGGATTTAAACTCTTGTCACCGGATTATTAGTCCAGGCCTCTAGATTACTAGTCAGTAACATAACCACTATGCTACCGTTCCCTTGTGTGTATCTGTGTGTGTGTATCTGTGTGTGTGTGTATCTGTGTGTGTATCTGTGTGTGTGTGTATCTGTGTGTGTATCTGTGTGTGTGTGTATCTGTGTGTGTATCTGTGTGTGTGTGTATCTGTGTGTGTGTATCTGTGTGTGTGTGTGTATCTGCCAAATGCTGTACCCTTGGGCAGGAACTGTATTCCCTACAACAGAGGAAATTGAAAATGGGAGGAGAGGTGCTGATGATGAATGAATCCATATTCACCTTTTGGACCAGAGTTTTTCAAACGGGAGTCCCTGAGTTCACCAGATGTCTGAGCAGATTTCAGTATTTTCCAGTATTTATTGACACTAGCATGCTATTTCTGCTGCTATCTCCAGTACTAATAAACATTTTCTGCACGGATACCATCTGGGTAATTAGAACACAAGGTTCTTGGGAGTCTGTCGATATTTAAAGAGGGATGCCTGGAAGTGTCAGGATTAAGGGGAAGGGTTGCCAGGAGAGCCGATACTTGGGAGGAGGTTCCTGGATGTCTGTCAATATTGGCAAGTGTCTCTGAGATTGCGTTAATATTCAGAAGGATGGTCCCAGGAGTGTGCCAGTATTTAGGGGGGTGCTCCCAGGAGTGTGCCAGTATTTAGGGGGGTGGTCCCGGGAGTGTGCCAGTATTTAGGGGGGGTGGTCCCAGGAGTGTGCCAGTATTTAGGGGGGTGGTCCCAGGAGTGTGCCAGTATTTAAAGAGGGGTCTCTGGGTGTCTTTGTTTAAAAGAGGGTCCCCAGGGGAGTGTCAGCATTTGCAGATCCCTGACCCACATAGAACAGGTTGAAAACATCGCAGTCGTGAAAACTGTACACCCCAACTTTAGAAATGGCGTACAGCTCGTGTACCAATTAATGTGTTTAAACAGGTGGTACATCAAAGAACCTCTCAATTATTCCAAAGAAAAGTGAGAGAGATCTGATGACCTGCTTTCAAAGTATTGGCAAGTCTAGTAAAGGGTAAATAAAGCACGCACACACCATCAAAGAAACGCTACTGGACAGCACCTTTTAAGGACAAAATATTGACACGTTTTCGAAGCCTTGGCCAGACTCTTGCACCAGCCTGCTTTGCGTAGCTTAAACCCTGGGTACTATAGTTATTGACTGCATTCTCCTTACTGAAACGCAGCTTTGTTGTCTATCAGTATTTTCATTTAAAAGATGAATGATCCGGCAAGTAGATGTTTGCTGATCCCAGCAGTTAAACAGTGAAGGAATTCCCCAGAATGACAAAAAAAATACTCGCTGAAATATGGGCTGAATTGTTTCCAGGAATGCCGTGTCACTCACAATCACTGCCTATTTATCCAATTGTAAACAGATATTCATTTCTTTTAGTTCCCCTCTTGTGAAGATGCTGACTCCTCACTGGGCTCCACATGTGCACCAGATCCCTTCATCGCCCCATCCTACCGACTATTCTTCATCTGCCAGTTCAGATCACATGCTCTATGACCCTGGTCTGATATCCCTCTTTGACCTGTCTGCAGCCTTTGACATGGTTGACCGCACCATCCTCCTCCAATGCCTTCCTCTGTTGTCCAGCTCAGTGTGACAGCTCACACTTGGTTCCACTCTTAATAGAGCCAGAGCATCTTCAGCAATGACTTCTCTTCCCAACCCACTACCTCCAGAGCCCCGTAACCTTGGCACCAGTGTTCCCGTTTAGCTGCACGGCCACGCAGTGATATGCAGCTCCCGCGCAGGCCGCTCAATGGCATTCTAATGGCAAAAACCGCGCATGCGCAGTAATTTGACTGGGCCGCACAGCCCAAAAAACTTAACCTGAACATTGCTTGGCACCTTCCTCATCCTCATTGACATCCTGCCCCTCGGTGACATAGAAACATAGAAGATAGGAGCAGGAGCAGGCCATTCGGCCCCTCGAGCCTCATGGCTGATCATCCAAATTCAGTACCCTGTCCCTGCTTTCTCCCCATATCCCTTGATCCCTTTAGCCTTAAGAAATGTATCCAACTCCTTCTTGAATATATTTAATGAATTGGCCTCAACTGTCTTCTGTGGTAGAGAATTCCACAGGTTCACCACTCTCTGGGTAAAGAAATTCCTCCTCATCTCAGTCCTAAATGGCTTACCCCTTATCCTTAGACTGTAACCCCTGGTTCTGGACTCCCCCGCCATTGGGAACATCCTTCCTGCATCTAGTCTGTCTAGTCCTGTTAGAATTTTATAAGTTTCAATGAGATCCCCTCTCATTCTTCTAAACTCTAGCGAATACAAGCCCAATCGACCCAATCTCTCTTCATACGTCATTCCTGCCATCCCAGGTATCAGTCTGGTGAATCTTCGCTGCACTCCCTCCATGGCAAGAACATCCTTCCTCAGATAAGGCGACCAAAACTGCACACAATACTCAAGGTGTGGTCTCACCAAAGCCCTGTACAACTGCAGCAAGACCTCCTTGCTTCTGTACTCGAATCCTCTCGCTATGAAGGCCAACATACCATTTGCCTTCTTAACCGCCTGCTGCACCTGCATGCTTACCTTCAGCGACTGGTGCACAAGGACACCCAGGTCTCGTTGCACTTCCCCTTTTCCCAATCTATTGCCGTTCAGGTAATAATCTGCCTTCCTGTTTTTGCCACCAAAGTGGATAACCTCGCATTTATCCACATTATACTGCATCTGCCATGCATCTGCCCAATCACCCAACCTGTCCAAATCATACTGGAGTTTATCTGCATCCTCCTCACAGCACACATGCCCACCCAGCTTTGTGTCATCTGCAAACTTGGAGATATTACATCTAGTTCCCTCGTCTGGATCATTAATATTTATTGTGAATAGCTGGGGTCCAAGGACCGATCCCTGCGGAACCCCACTAGTCACTGCCTGCCACTCGGAAAAAGACCCGTTTAGTCCAACTTTTTGCTTCCTGTCTGCCAACCAGTTTTCTATCCAAGTCAGTACTTTACCCCCAATCCCATGTGCTTTAACTTTGCACGCTAATTTCTTATGCAGGACCTTATCGAAAGCCTTCTGAAAGTCCAAATACACCACATCCACTGGTTCTCCCTTATCTATTTTACCAGTTACATCCTCAAAAGATTCCAGTAGATTAGTCAAGCATGATTTACCTTTTGTAAATCCATGTTGACTTTGTCCGATCCTGTCACTGTTTTCCAAGTGCTCTGCTATTACATCTTTTATAATGGACTCTAGCATTTTCCCCACTACCGATGTCAGGCTTATAATTCCCCGTTTTCTCTCTACCACCTTTTTTAAATAGTGGGGTTACATTAGCTACCCTCCAATCCATGGGAACTGTTCCAGAGTCTATAGAATTTTGGAACATGACCAGCAATGCAAAACATCATCCACAGACGTGGGGTCAGCTTCCAGATGTATGCTAATGACACCCAGATCTACCTGTCCACCACCTCTCTGGACCCCTTCGCTGCCTGTGTTATAAGACTACTTGTTCCACATCGAGTCCTGCAGAAGCCGTCATTTCCCCCAATTGGAAGACTGAAGCCATCGTCTTCAGCCCTGTAACAATTCTGATCCCTTGCCACTGACTCCATCCCTCTCCCTGGTCACTGTCTGAATCTGAACCAGACTGCTTGCACCCTCGGTGCCCTATTTGATCCTGAGCTGAGCTTCCAACCCCATATCCTGGCCATCACCAAGACCACCAACTTTCACCTGTGTAACATTGCCGGCTCCACCAGTACCTCAGCCCATCTGCTGCTGAAACCCTCAACACTGTCTTTGTCACTTCCAGACTCAACAAAAACTTACATTTATACAGCACCTTTAAAGTAGTAAAACATCCCAAGGCACTTCACAGGAGCATTATCAGATAAAGATTGACAACGAGCCAAAGAAGGAAATATTAGTGCAGAAAGAGGTAGATTTTAAGGAGTGTCATAGAGGCGGAGAGAGAGAGGTAGAGAGGCAGAGAAGTTTAGGGAGGGAATTCTAGAACTTAGGGCCTAGACAGTTGAAGGCACGGCCACCAATGGTGGGGCGATTAAACCCGGGGATACATAGTTGGAGGAGCACAGATAACACGGAGGATTGTAGGGCTGGAGGAGGTTACAGAGATAGGGAGCAGCGAAGCCATGGAGGATTTGAACACAAGGATGGAAATTTTAAAATCAAAGTGTTGCCGGACTGAGAGCCAATGTAAGTCAGCGAGCACAGGGGTAACGGTTGAACGGGACTTGGTCCGAGTTAGAGATTCAACTATTCCAATGCTCTCTCCACTCTCCATAAACTTCAGGTCATCTAAAACTCTGCAGCCAGTATCCTATCCCGTTCACCCATCACCCCTGCTCTTGCTGATCTGCATTGGCTCCCGGGTCCCCCAACTCTCAAAATTAAAATTCTCATTGAAGGAGAAAAGGAAGCCCGATGGAGACAAGTGATTGCAGAGTTTTGAGATTCTGGGAAAGAATGAATCAGAGTGTCAGTTTTCCCATTATCATGTCTTCATCTCTCAGCCTTGTAAGCCCCAGTGCATACAAGTCTCTTTCAGCTGCTAGTTCAGTTGAGGGATCCTCCAGCTGTATTGTCTTAACTCCAGTGTCTGCTGTGACTCAGTGGGTAGCACTCTCACCTCTGAGTCAGAAGAAAGATCCCATGGCGCTACTTTGACGAAGAGCAGGGGAGTTCTCCCCGGTGGGCTGGCTAATATTTATCTCTCAACCAACATCACTAAAACAGATTATTTGGTCATTTATTTCATTGCTGTTTGTGGGACCTTGCTGAGCACAAATTGGTTGCTGTGTTCCCCTACATTACAACAGTGACGACACTTCAGAAGTACTTTATTGGCAGTAAAGCGCTTTGGGACATCCTGAGGTCATGAAAAGCACGATATAAATGCCAGTCTTTCTTTCTAGGTGTGTATATTGCAAGAAGCATTATGATTGACCTTATGTCCAGTATAACTCGGCACCTTATGGTAATTATACACAGTGCACAGAGCTCTCCTTACGGCCCAGTAACTAATTAACTATAAGGAGTCATTTGTTTCATCGTGCTGAACCTCTGCAGCAGTGTAACTAAGCTCAGATTTGTACAACATATGGTATGAATAGTCTTATTTTTAATGATACTTATTTCTTATCTTGGGTTTTTCTCCCCTCCTCTCCTGAAGTGTGGTCTCTTGCCAGGGTTCAGTTCCTTGGGGCTGCCCTCCTTTCAGTACTTTGTGGCCATTCTTTAAACATTCACCCAGACAGTGAGTGTCAGCAGGCTATTCAGCTGTGGGAGGATTCAGCCAAGCCCGATTCAGTTCTCACCCACTCTCACTTTCCTAGCAGGGGTCCCTGGATGGTGATTAGGAGCAGGAACCCTGGCTGATGTTTGTTCCGCCCTCCCTAACCCAGGGCCACTGAGGCCAATTGTAATGCTGCAAGAAAGAAAGAAATTTCTATAGCGTCTTTCACGACCTCAGGACGTCCCAAAGTGCTTTGCAGCCAATGAAGTACTTTTTAAAGTGTAGTCACTGTTGTAATGTAGGGAACACGGCAGCCAATTTGCGCACAGCAAGCTCCCACAAACAGCAATGTGATAATGACCAGATAATCTGTTTTAGTGATGTCGATGAGGGATAAATATTGGACAGGACACTGGGGATAACTCCCCTGCTCTTCTTCAAAATAGTGGCTGTGGGATCTTTTACGTCTACCTGAGAGGGTGGACGGGGCCTCGGTTTAACGTCTCATCCGAGAGACGGCACCTCCAACAGTGTAACACTCCCTCAGTGCTGCACTGGGCATGCCAGCCTAGATTTTTGCACTCAAACCTTCTGACTCAGAGGCAAGCGTGCTACCAACTGAGCCACAGCTAACTCACTGCACTGCTAGTGAGATCCGTGTTTCCAGCACAGAAACTGGAACATTCCTGGACTGTGTGGCTCAGTGACACACCATATAAACCCACTGAGTCCTGTAGCAGTCCTTCCTTTTAGTGTTTGTCTTAGTGTTATTTTAAAGAAGTCATAACTATTTAGCCTTTAAATAGAACCCTAGCAGTTTACGGCACAGAACGGGGATGTTTGGCCATTCATGTGGATGCCAGCTCCTTGCCAGAGCAATCAAAGACTGCACACAATGCCCCACTCTCTCTCCATAACCCTGTTTCTTTCTCTGCAAATTTTCCCTTAAAAGATGAAATGGTCTGCCTTCGGCAAAGCATTCCGAGCACCAGCAACTCTCTACACAAAGATATTTCTCCCAACCCCTCTCAGTTTAAACTGCTGACCCCTCAGCACTGACTCGCGACGTACAGCCATGGCCAGATTGTATGCAGGCAGTGGATGTGTGGATGTGGGTGCGTGTATTCATGCGTGTCTGCATGTGCAGACACGTGTGCTAGTGTACACATGCAAATGTGTGGACCTGTTGCATATGGACTGTTGCGTGTGGAATTGGATGACTGTGTGTTGGTATAGAGGAAGGCCAACTATTTTCCTATTTGTTTAGCAATTGAATGTCGTAAAATGTATTAGATTTTCTTGATGCAAGACAGTAAAATATCTCCAGTGAACTCGTAAAACATGCGTGACATTCCATTACATCCCCTAACAAGAGACCTTTTGTACTTGGCTACCGTGTATGATCAAAGTATAATCAGCCAATGGGCTTCTGCTCAAATGGACAGAAATGTTTATTCAATTGGCTGTGCTTCTAAGAAAACTCCAGACTGAGAACTTTGTCGGGAGATTAGTAGGATTAATGTCACCAGCTAGATCTTTATTTTCACTTATTGTTGAGAATGTTTTGTTTTTTCTCCCCAGTGCCTCATTCTGCACACAGCTCTCTGTCCTGTCCTCATAATTTAACCCTTTAAACCCGGTATCATTCTGGTGAATCTGCGCTGCAACCTCTCCAAAGCCAATATATCCTTCCTGAGGTGTGGTGCCCAGAACTGAACACTGTACTCTAAATGCTCTAAACAACTGAAGCATAACTTCCACCCCTTTATACTCCAGCCCCCTCGAGGTAAAGGCCAACAATCCATTAGCTTTTTTGATTACTTTTTGACAGTGTGCACTACCTTTTAGCGATTTGCTCCTTCACAGCTCCGAGTCTCTCACCATTAACAAAATATTCCAATGTCTTTCTTGAATGACCGCACACTTTCCCACATTGAACTCCATCTGCCACAGTTTTGCCCACTCACCTAATCTATGTCCCTTTGTACCTTCCTGCTCCTATCTGCAAAACTGACACTCCCTCCTAACTCATTGTCATCTGCAATGTAAACCTGTCCGACTGCTGTTAGACTTGCAGCAAGGAAGACACAGTTTTTATCAGGTGTTCCTGGCTAGCACTAGTCTTACTGGGGATAGTGAACTCAGTGCAGTGTCAGCAGGAACACACTCCTCTCTTCCTTCCTCTCCTGATTGTGTGAGCCTTGACAGATGAGTGGTAGCTATTTGACTGCTAGTGGCATCACACCCAAGCCCATTGCTGTCCTCAGATGCTGCCTACACAGCACTTCTAACAAAGGTGTATGGTTAGTAACCAGAAACAGGAACCCTGGGCCATTGAGGTCATTTCTAACACCCTTAACACTGCCTTAGTGAGATGATTTAACTTAACACAGAGTTTGCATAGCTTAGCCTCTCACTTGATAGGCACACTGAGCTACTGGGGAGTTTCAAGCACTGATACCATACCAGTTTCTGGCAAGTGCTTTGGTTCTGCTTTGCTCAAAGGTGTAGGCCCTGGGTCGCTCTGTTAGATTTTTCTAATGTACCCCAAACGCTCCAAGATCAAATCAGATCTCAGCACCAATACCTACCCTTCCATCATTGTCACACCCACCATTAGAAGTTCTGGTCTCTTCCTGCTTCCCCAATCACTCCTACCCCATTTTAAACCCTGCGCTGTAAGTGCTCCATGCTCCTTGTATTGACACACCACTGTATCTTCCATTCTTTACCATCCCTTTTATTCACTTTCCAGCCACAAACACCCCAATGATATCGGGGCTTAGAGGGTTAAATTATGAGGACAGGTTGCATAAACTTGGCGTGTATTCCCTTAGGATTCGATAGGGTAGATAGAGAGAAACTATTTCCTCTGGAGGGGGGAGTCAAGAACAAGGGGCATAATCGTAAAATTAGAGCTAGGCCGTTCAGGAAGCACTTCTTCACACAAAGACTAGCGGAAATCTGGAACTCTCTCCCCCAAAAAGCTGTGGATGCTGGGGGTCAATTAAAAATATATTAAATATATTAATGATCTAGACAAGGGAACTAGATGTAATGTCTCCAAGTTTGCAGACGACACTAAACTGGGTGGGCGTGTGTGCTGCGAGGAGGATGACGAGAAACTCCAGGATGATTTGGACAGGTTAGGTGATTGGGCAGAAGCATGGCAGATGCAATATAACGTGGATAAATGCGAGGTTATCCACTTTGGTGTCAAAAACAGAAAGGCAGATTATTATCTGAATGGCAATAGATTGGGAGAAGGGGAAGTGCAACGAGACCTGGGTGTCCTTGTGCACCAGTCGCTGAAGGTAAGCATGCAGGTGCAGCAGGCGGTTAAGAAGGCAAATGGTATGTTGGCCTTCATAGCGAGAGGATTCGAGTACAGGAACAAGGATGTCTTGCTGCAGTTGTACAGGGCCTTGGTGAGACCACATCTTGAGTATTGTGTGCAGTTTTGGTCGCCTTATCTGAGGAAGGATGTTCTTGCCATGGAAGGAGTTCAGCGAAGATTCACAAGGCTGATACCTGGGATGGCAGGAATGACGTATGAAGAAAGATTGGGTCGATTGGGCTTATACTCGCTGGAGTTTAGAAGAATGAGAGGGGATCTCATTGAAACTTATAAAATTCTGACAGGACAGGACAAACTAGATGCAGGAAGGCTGTTCCTGATGGCGGGGGAGTCCAGAACCAGGGGTCACAGTCTAAGGATAAGGGGTAAGCCATTTAAGACAGAAATGAGGAGGAATTTCTTCACCCAGAGAGTGGTGAACCTGTGGAATTCTCTGCCACAGAAGGCAGTAGAGGCCAATTCATTAAATAGATTCAAGAAGGAGTTGGATATATTTCTTAAGGCTAAAGGGATCAAGGGATATGGGGAGAAAGCAGGGACAGGGTACTGAATTTGGATGATCAGCCATGATTGCATTGAATGGCGGAGCAGGCTAGAGGGGCCGAATGGCCTACTCCTGCTCCTATCTTCTATGATTCTATGATTCTATTGGAGCTTTCAAAACTGAGATCAATAGAGTTTTGTTGGGTAAGGGTATCAATGGATATGGAGCTAAGGCGAGTAAATGGAGTTAAGATACAGATCAGGCTTGAGGGGTTGAATCGGCTCCTCTTGTTCCTATTGTTCCAGGACTCCAGCATTTACTTCAATGATCCACTGTTGCTACGAGTCTGATCTTTAATGTGCAGATATCTGAAAATTAAGAGCTGCATAAAAGTTAAGCCTGTTGTTCATTCTGCTGAGTGAACAGTAACTCTGTACAGTACCACCGTGAGTAACCCTTAACGTGCTGAATAAAAGATAACTCCAAGCAATCCTTACCCTGCTGAATAGACTGTGATTAACCCATAACCTGCTGAACACATTACCCTGTAGTTACACAGGGAGCAAGGTCACAGGATAATTAAATGGTATTCTGTGTACATCTCACCATCCTCGGTATCACACAGCTAACACAAGCTAAACCTGAGTATGTTGGCCAGTCAGCTCATCTGCTAGGGGTCAATGATTATGAATGTATGTTGATTTTAATCATGTTTGACTTGGTTTGATGTCACATGTCTGAAATCTGATCGCTGGTGTAAGTGACAATGATTAGCGTTGATGCCTCGGGAGAACCAACTTTACTTCTTGTGCCTTACTGGAGGACCCAACAGGAACTGGAGGGAAAATAACATTGAGATTGAATTAAATGTGTTTAGGAGGCATTTCAGTCTCCCTGTACAGTCATGTTACCTACATTACAACACTTCAAAAAGTAATTCATTGATTGTGAAGTGCCTTGGGACGTCCTGAGGTCGTGAACGGTGATATAGAAATGCAAATTCTTTCTTTTTCTGTATAATGGACAAAGGCACCCTTTGCTGTCTCACTGAGCTTGACAGAGCACAAGTGCCCAGGTTTGATCCTAGTCAGTGTAGCAGTAGAACTACTTTCTGCGTCCCTGGGCTAGGGTGAGGGGGAAGCATTAGTTCCCATTTCTCACCACTGTCCAGTGACTCCTGCTGCAAGCCATGTGTGCATGCTGTGATGGTCCTGCTCCTGATGTAGCCTGCTGCCACTCATGGACCAGGCTCAGATAGATAGAATGGCCATTTGGTTGAGGTCATGGAGTGCAACCATTGCTACAGAATTGTTCCCTAGAAAGATTCAGTTCCTTCAGGAGAGACCTCTCCTGTTTCATGAACCTTTTTTATTTTCAAATTATGCCACACGTAAAACATTTCAGAAATATTTCTGCACAATCTATGTATGATATAATGTAAATGGTACGAGACTCTTCAAGCAAGTCAGGTACAGCACGGGTTAGATACAGAGTAAAGCTCCCTCCAAACTGTCCCATCAAACACTCCCAGGGCAGGTACAGCACGGGTTAGATACAGAGTAAAGCTCCCTCTACACTGTCCCATCAAACACTCCCAGGGCAGGTACAGCACGGGGTTAGATACAGAGTAAAGCTCGCTCTACACTGTCCCATCAAACACTCCCAGGGCAGGTACAGCACGGGTCAGATACAGAATGAAGCTCCCTCTACACTGTCCCATCAAACATTGCCAACATAGGTGCAGCACAGGTTAGATAGAGTATATACCTGAAAAAAATCATTTGTGTTCTCTCATCAGATGCTGCCTGCTCTGCTGAGTGTCTCTAGCATTTTTGTTACCCATTAATTGTTTTTGGTGAGAATTCCAGGCCAGGCCCATAGAGCAGTCACTTCACCTCACAGTGTCTCAGTCACACCTGACAGTGTCTCAGTCACACCTCACAGTGTCTCAGTCACACCTCAGTGTCTCAGTCACACCTCACAGTGTCTCAGTCACACCTCACAGTGTCTCAGTCACACCTCACAGTGTCTCAGTCACACCTCACAGTGTCTCAGTCACACCTGACAGTGTCTCAGTCACACCTCAGTGTCTCAGTCACACCTCAGTGTCTCAGTCACACCTCACAGTGTCTCAGTCACACCTCACAGTGTCTCAGTCACACCTCACAGTGTCTCAGTCACACCTCACAGTGTCTCAGTCACACCTCACAGTGTCTCAGTCACACCTCACAGTGTCTCAGTCACACCTCACAGTGTCTCAGTCACACCTCACAGTGTCTCAGTCACACCTGACAGTGTCTCAGTCACACCTCACAGTGTCTCAGTCACACCTCACAGTGTCTCAGTCACACCTCACAGTGTCTCAGTCACACCTCACAGTGTCTCAGTCACACCTCACAGTGTCTCAGTCACACCTCACAGTGTCTCAGTCGCAGAATCATAGAAAGTTACAGCACGGAAGGAGGCCATTTCGGCCCATCATGTCCGTGCCGGCCAACAAAGAGCTATCCAGCCTAATCCCACTTCCCAGATCTTGGTCCGAAGCCCTGCAGGTTCCTCTGTTCCAAGGAAAACAGACCCAGCCTATCCAGTCTTTCCTCTTAGCTAAGATTCTCTACTCCCGGCAACATCCTTGTAAATCTCCTCTGTACCCTCTCTGGTGCAATCACATCTTTCCTGTAATGTGGTGACCAGAACTGCACGCAGTACTCTAGCTGAGGCCCAACTAGTGTTTTATACAGTTGAAGCATAACCCCCCTGCTCTTGTATTCTATGCCACGGCTAATAAAGGCAAGCATTCCGTCTGCCTTCTTAACCACCTTATCTACTTGGCCTGCTACCTTCAGGGATCTGTGGATATGCATTCCAAAGTCCCTTTGTTCCTCTACACTACTCAGTGTCCTACCATTTAATGTGTATTCCCTTTCCCTCCCCAAATGCATTACCTCACACTTCTCTGGATTGAATTCCATTTGCCACTGTTCTGCCCACCTGACCAATTTATTGATATCTTCCTGGAGTCTACAGCTTCCTTCTTCAGTATCAACCACACAGCCGATTTTAGTATCATCTGCAAACTTCTTACTAATACCCCCTATATTCAAGTCTAGATCATTGATATATACCACAAAAAGCAAGGGACCTAGTACTGAGCCCTGCGGAACCCCACTGGAAACAGCCTTCCAGTCACAAAAACACCCATCAACCATTACCCTCTGCTTCCTGTCTCTGAGCCAGTTTTGAATCCAACTTGACACTTTGCCCTGGATCCCATGGGCTTTTAACTTTGTGACCAGTCTGCCATGTGGAACCTTATCAAAAGCCTTGCTAAAGTCCATATACACTACATCAAACGCACTACCCTCATCTACCCTCCTTGTTACCTCCTCAAAAAATTCAATCAAGTTTGTCAGACACGACCTTCCCTTAACAAATCTGTGCTGACTATCCTTGATTAATCCGTGTCTTTCTAAATGAAGATTTATCCTGTCCTTCAGAATTCTTTCCAATAATTTTCCCACCACCGAGGTTAGGCTGACTGGCCTGTAATTACTTGGTCTATCCTTTTCTCCCTTTTTAAATAAGGGTACCACATTAGCAGTCCTAAGGCACCACACCTGAAGCCAGAGAGGATTGAAAAATGATTGTCAGGGCCTCTGCAATTTCCTCTTTTGCTTCGCTTAACAGCCTGGGATACATTTCATCCGGGCCTGGGGATTTATCCACTTTAAAAGCTGCTAAACCCCTTAATACTTCCTCTCTCACTATGTTTATTTCATCTAATATTTCACACTCCTCCCCCCGATAGCAATGTCTGCTTCACCCCTCTCCTTTGTGAAAACAGACGCAAAGTATTCATTAAGAACCCTACCGACGTCTCCCGCCTCCACACACAGATTACCCTCATGATTTCTAATAGGCCCTACCCTTTCTTTAGTTATAGAAACATAGAACAGTACAGCACAGTACAGGCCCTTCGGCCCTCGATGTTGTGCCGAGCATTGTCCGAGACCAAGATCAAGCTATCACACTCCCTATCACTCTGGTGTGCTCCATGTGCTTATCCAATAACCGCTTGAAAGTTCCTAAAGTGTCCGACTCTACTATCACAGCAGGCAGTCCATTCCACACCCCAACCACTCTCTGAGTAAAGAATCTACCTCGGACATCCCTTCTATATCTCCCCCCATGCACCTTAAAGTTATGCCCCCTTGTAACAGCTGCCTCTACCCGAGGAAATAGTCTCTGAACATCCACTCTATCTATCCCCCTCATCATCTTATAAACCTCTATTAAGTCGCCTCTCATCCTCCTCCGCTCTAAAGAGAAAAGCCCCAACTCCCTCAATCTTTCCTCATAAGACCTCCCCCCCGAAACCAGGCAGCATCCTGGTAAATCTCCTTTGCACTCTTTCCAATGCTTCCACGTCCTTCCTATAGTGAAGTGACCAGAACTGCACACAATATTCCAAATGTGGTCTCACCAAGTTCCTGTACAGTTGCAGCATAACCTCACGGTTCTTAAACTCAAACCCTCTGTTAATAAACGCCAACACACCATAGGCCTTCTTTACTGCTCTATCCACTTGAGTGGCAACCTTCAGAGATCTGTGGATATGAACCCCCAGATCCCTCTGCTCCTCCACGTTCCTCAAAACCCTGCCGTTGACCCTGTAATCCTTATTCAAATTTGCCCTACCAAAATGAATCACCTCGCACTTATCAGGGTTAAATTCCATCTTCCATTTTTCGGCCCAGCTCCGCATTCTATCAATGTCTCTTTGCAGCCTACAACTACCCTCCACCTCATCCACTGCTCCACCAATCTTGGTGTCATCAGCAAATTTACTGATCCACCCTTCAGTCCCCTCCTCCAAGTCATTGATAAAAATCACAAACAGCAGAGGACCCAGCACCGACCCCTGTGGCACACCGCTGGTAACTGGTCTCCAGTCCGAAAATGTTCCATCCACCACCACCCTCTGCCTTCTATGAGATAGCCAGTTACTTATCCAATTGGCCAAATTTCCCTCTATCCCACAACTCCTTACTTTCTTCATGAGCCGACCATGGGGAACCTTATCAAACGCCTTACTAAAATCCATGTATACGACATCAACTGCTCTACCTTCATCTACACACTTAGTTACCTCCTCAAAGAATTCAATCAAATTTGTTAGGCAAGACTTACCCTTCACGAATCCGTGTTGACTATCCCTGATTAAGTTGCCCCTTTCCAAATGGTCATAAATCCTATCCCTCAGGACCTTTTCCATTATCTTACCAACCACCGAAGTAAGACTAACCGGCCTATAATTACCAGGGTCATTCCTATTTCCTTTCTTGAAGAGAGGAACAACATTCGCCACTCTCCAGTCCTCTGGCACCATTCCCGTGGACAGTGAGGACCCAAAGATCAAAGCCAGAGGCTCTGCAATCTCCTCCCTTGACTCCCAAAGAATCCTAGGATATATCCCATCTGGCCCAGGGGACTTATCGACCCTCAGGTTCTTCAAAATTGCTAAAACATCTTCCCTCAGAACATCTACCACCTCCAGCCTATCCACCTTTATCACACTCTCATCCTCAAGAACATGGCCCCTCTCCTCGGTGAACACTGACGAAAAGTATTCATTCATCACCTCTCCTATCTCTTCTGACTCCATGCACAAGTTCCCACTACTGTCCTTGACCGGCCCTACCCTCACCCTGGTCATTCTTTTATTTCTCACATAAGAGTAAAAGGCCTTGGGGTTTTTCTTGATCCGACCCGCCAAGGACTTCTCATGCCCCCTCCTAGCTCTCCTAAGCTCTTTTTTTAGCTCATTCCTTGCTACCTTGTACCCCTCAATCGACCCAACTGAACCTTGTTTTCTCATCCTTACATACGCTTCCTTTTTCCTCTTGACTAGACATTCAACCTCTTTTGTGAACCATGGTTCTCTCACTCGGCCATTTCCTCCCTGCCTGACAGGGACATACCTATCAAGGACACGCAGTAATTGCTCCATGAAAAAGCTCCACTTTTCGTTTGTGCCTTTCCCTGATAGTTTCTGTTCCCATCTTATACTCCCTAATTCTTGCCTAATCGCATCATAATTACCCCTCCCCCAATTATAAACCCTGCCCTGCCGTATGGCCCTATCCCTCTCCATTGCAATAGTGAAAGTTACCGAATTGTGGTCACTATCTCCAAAGTGCTCTCCCACATACAAATCAAACACTTGGCCCGGTTCATTACCCAGTACCAAATCCAACGTGGCCCCAGCTCTTGTCGGCCTATCCACATATTGTGTCAGGAAACCCTCCTGCACACACTGTGCAAAAACTATCCCATCCGAACTGTTTGACCTATAAAGGTTCCAATCAATATTTGGAAAGTTGAAGTCACCCATGACAACTACTCTGTGACCTCCACACCTATTCATAATCTGCTTTGCAATTTCTTCCTCCACATCTCTATTACTATTTGGGGGCCTGTAGAAAACTCCTAACAACGTGACCGCTCCTTTCCTATTTCTAACTTCAGCCCATATTACCTCAGACGGCAGATCCCCCTCGAACTGCCTTTCTGCCGCTGTTAAACTATCCTTGATTAACAATGCTACTCCTCCACCTTTCTTACCAACTTCCCTACTCTTACTGAAACATCTATACCCCGGAACTTCCAACAACCATTCCTGTCCCTGTTCTAACCATGTCTCCGTAATGGCCACCACATCGTAGTCCCAAGTACCAATCCACGCTCCAAGTTCTCCTACCTTATTCCGAATGCTCCTTGCATTGAAGTAGACACACTTCAAGCCATCTTCCTGTCTGCCGGTACATTCCTGCGACCTTGATACCCTCCTCAGTACCTCCCTACACTCACCACTGGCTCGTGGACTACAGCCCTTTTTCCCATCCCCCTGACAAATTAGTTTAAACCCCCCCGAAGAGCCGTAGCAAATTTCCCTCCCAGGATATTGGTGCCCCTCTGGTTCAGGTGCAAACCGTCCTGTTTGTACAGGTCCCACCTTCCCCAGAATGTGCTCCAATTATCCACATAACTGAAACCCTCCCCGCTACACCATCCCTGCAGCCACGTGTTTATCTGCACTCTCTCCCTGTTCCTCAACTCGCTAGCACGTGGCACCGGCAACAAACCAGAAATTACAACATGGTTTGTACTGGCTCTCAGCTTCCAACCTAGCTCCCTAAATTCCTGTTTTAAATCCCCGTCCCTTCTCCTACCTATGTCGTTGGTACCGATGTGTACCACGACTTGTGATTGTTCCCCCTCCCCTTTGAGGATTCTGAAAACACGGTCCTCTTACTCTTAATATATTTATGAAACATCTTTGGGTTTTCCTTGATTTTACTTGCCAAGAATTTTTCATGCTCTCTGCTTTCCTAATATCCTTTTTAATTGCACCCCTGCACTTTCTGTACTCCTCTAAAGATTCTGGAGTATTTTAGCCCTCGGTATCTGTCATACACCTCCTGTTTTTTCTTTATCCTACCTTGTATATCTCTTGACATCCAGGGGGTTTTAGATTTGTTAGTCCCACCTTTTTTCTTTAAGGGCACATATTTGGTCTGAACCCTCCGGATCTCCGCCTAGAATGCCTCCCACTGCCCTGACACTGATTTACCTTCAAGTAGCTGTTTCCAGTCCACTATGGCTAAATCCCCTCTGAGCTTAGCAAAATTTGCTTTTCCCCAATTTAGAATTTTTATTCCTGGTCTATCCTTGTCCTTTTCCATAACTAATTTAAATCTAACAGAATTATAGAAACATAGAAACATAGAAGATAGGAGCAGGAGTAGGCCATTCGGCCCCTCTAGCCTGCTCCGCCATTCAATGCGATCATGGCTGATCATCCAAATTCAGAACCCTGTCCCTGCTTTCTCCCCATATCCCTTGATCCCTTTAGCCTTAAGAAATATATCCAACTCCTTCTTGAATATATTTAATGAATTGGCCTCTACTGCCTTCTGTGGTAGAGAATTCCACAGGTTCACCACTCTCTGGGTGAAGAAATTCCTCCTCATTTCTGTCCTAAATGGCTTACCCCTTATCCTTAGACTGTGACCCCTGGTTCTGGACTCCCCGACCATCGGGAACATCCTTCCTGCATCTAGTCTGTCTAGTCCTGTCAGAATTTTATAAGTTTCAATGAGATCCCCTCTCATTCTTCTAAACTCCAGCGAGTATAAGCCCAATCGACCCAATCTCTCCTCATACGTCATTCCTGCCATCCCAGGTATCAGCCTGGTGAATCTTCGCTGAACTCCTTCCATGGCAAGAACCTCCTTCCTCAGATAAGGCGACCAAAACTGCACACAATACTCAAGATGTGGTCTCACCAAGGCCCTGTACAACTGCAGCAAGACATCCTTGTTCCTGTACTCAAACCCTCTCGCTACGAAGGCCAACATACCATTTGCCTTCTTAACCGCCTGCTGCACCTGCATGCCTACCTTCAGCGACTGGTGCACAAGGACACCCAGGTCTCGTTGCACTTCCCCTTCTCCCAATCTATTGCCATTCAGATAATAATCTGCCTTCCTGTTTTTGACACCAAAGTGGATAACCTCGCATTTATCCGCGTTATATTATGGTCACTAGCACCAAAATGCTCCTCCACTGATACGCCTTCTACCTGCCCAGCTTCATTCCCTAAAACTAAGTCCAGAACCGCCCCCTCCCTTGTTGGGCTTGCTGCATACTGGCTTAAAAAGTTCTCCTGGATGCATTTTAGGAATTCCGCCCCCTCTAAACCCTTCACACTAATTTTATCCCAGTTAATATTGGGGTAGTTGAAATCCCCTACTATTACTGCCCTATAGTTTTTGCACTTCTCAGCAATGTGTCTACATATTTGTTCTTCTATCTCCCTCTCACTGTTTGGGGGTCTGTAGTACACTCCCAGCAGTGTGATTGCCCCTTTTTTGTTTTTCAATTTGACCCATATGGCCTCGTTTGATGATCCCTCCAACATATCATCCCTCCTCACAGCTGTAATAGTTTCTTTAATCAATACCGCGACTCCCCCTCCCTTTTTACCTCCCTCTCTATCCCGTCTGAAAATCCTGTAAGCAGGAATGTTGAGCTGCCATACCTGCCCCTCTTTCAGCCACGTCTCTGTAATAGCTATAGGCCTAAAAATTCGCGTGGCCGGCTTGCCGCGGGGGTAAGCATCGCGCGCGCTCTTACCCACCGTGCCTGCCGTTGTGTTTTGGGCCCACAGGAACTTCGGGTCCCAGGCCTCTCCCAAGAGCCGGCGCGCAGTGCTTGCATGTTCCAGGGGCGCAGTTAGTGCGATGCGACCCCTGGGATCACGTGGGCCATGGAGAGCCAATGGCAGCAGACCATCTTTCATTCATAGATTTGACAGGAGACCTGTCAAATCTGTGAATTGAAATCGGTCCCAAAAGAACAGCTAAACTTCAAATAAATTTAAAATTAAAACCATCACATTTATAAAATAACTATAGTAAAATAAATTAACCACTTTAAACAAAAATTTTAATTTTTGAAAAAATTAAAATACTTTTTAAAAGTTATAAAAATAAACTTACCTTTCTTTAAAGTATCTAAAAAAAATAAACCTGTTGAAAAAAATTTAAAATTATACATAATTAACTACTTACCTTGTTCAAAAGGGGTCTCACGCCTCCTTTTTACTAGCATAGAATCTTCAATACCCTCGCGTTGAAACCTGAAAAAAAAACTAAGTGTGCTGCGTGCGCGCAGCCTCTAGCGTGCACGCGGTTCACCTAGGAACCGCCCCCTTCACCATACTGGAAGTGCCGGTTTCCTGCGCATGCGCAGTGCATGCAGGAAACCGGCACTTCGGGAATGAATACGGGTGAGTACGCACTGTGTACTCACCCGGGAACGGCCGATTTTTGGGCCATAATATCATAGTCCCAAGTATCTACCTGTGCCCTCAGCTCATCTGCCTTGTTCACTATACTCGTCACACCTGACAGTGTCTCAGTCACAACTCACAGTGTCTCAGTCACACCTCACAGTGTCTCAGTCACACCTCACACTGCCTCAGTCACACCTCACAGTGTCTCAGTCACACCTGACAGTGTCTCAGTCACACCTCACAGTGTCTCAGTCACACCTGACAGTGTCTCAGTCACACCTCACAGTGTCTCAGTCACACCTCACAGTGTCTCAGTCACACCTCACAGTGTCTCAGTCACACCTCAGTGTCTCAGTCACACCTCACAGTGTCTCAGTCACACCTGACAGTGTCTCAGTCACACCTCACAGTGTCTCAGTCACACCTGACAGTGTCTCAGTCACACCTCACAGTGTCTCAGTCACACCTCACAGTGTCTCAGTCACACCTCAGTGTCTCAGTCACACCTCAGTGTCTCAGTCACACCTCAGTGTCTCAGTCACACCTCACAGTGTCTCAGTCACACCTCACAGTGTCTCAGTCACACCTCAGTGTCTCAGTCACACCTCACAGTGTCTCAGTCACACCTGACAGTGTCTCAGTCACACCTGACAGTGTCTCAGTCACACCTCACAGTGTCTCAGTCACACCTCAGTGTCTCAGTCACACCTCACAGTGTCTCAGTCACACCTGACAGTGTCTCAGTCACACCTCACAGTGTCTCAGTCACACCTCAGTGTCTCAGTCACACCTCACAGTGTCTCAGTCACACCTCACAGTGTCTCAGTCACACCTCACAGTGTCTCAGTCACACCTGACAGTGTCTCAGTCACACCTCAGTGTCTCAGTCACACCTCACAGTGTCTCAGTCACACCTCACAGTGTCTCAGTCACACCTCACAGTGTCTCAGTCACACCTGACAGTGTCTCAGTCACACCTCAGTGTCTCAGTCACACCTCACAGTGTCTCAGTCACACCTGACAGTGTCTCAGTCACACCTCACAGTGTCTCAGTCACACCTCAGTGTCTCAGTCACACCTGACAGTGTCTCAGTCACACCTCACAGTGTCTCAGTCACACCTCACAGTGTCTCAGTCACACCTGACAGTGTCTCAGTCACACCTCAGTGTCTCAGTCACTACACAGTCTTCATTGAGAGGCTCTATTGTAAAATTACAGTGTTCTAATCTGTGTTGCACCCAAAGAAGTGATTGAAATTGTCCTGTTGCTACCAGTATCCATGTTGTACGGGCAGTACCCTAGGTTGCTCAAGTGTATGTTTGTTATGTCAGTGGCTCCTCACTCGGGCAGTGTTAACTGACACCATCTATTAATTCAGTCCACCAGGGTGTCTATTGATACGGGGAAGGGGCGAGAGGCCTGGCACTACTTTCTGTGTGGGCTAATGCTTGAAAGGAGGGTGTGTTTTTGACATGTATATAAATAAAATCAGCCATCCTTTGTAGCACATCTGTGAGATGTTTATGTTTCTTCACTTCAAAGTAGGCTTGTGAAAGGAAAAGTAGCTGTTTAAAATTACTAGAAAGTACTGGTTAATAAAAGTGACAGGACATGGAAATTGGCTGTAACCTTCAAAGGAACTGTCAGCGCTGTAAGTGGCTTTTCAGAGGTGATCTGTCAAATCCTCACCTTCCATCATTTATTACAGGGAGCGGATGTTGAAACTGTGCAGCTCTAAAGATCCCAGTGATGGCTGGGCGAGGGCTTTAGGAACTCACACTGTCAAGTTGGTGAAGCAGCTTTAAGAAGGCACCTAGAGCTATTTCACTCATGCAAGGTAGTATGGGTAAGGACACCCACCATTATGACTTATGCACTGCAAACCCCGGGCATAGACAAAGCTGGTATGGGATATACTGCGGGATGAGTGAGCTACCATGGTGTGTTAGAATGAGATTGTTCTCTTGTATTGCAGGATAAGATTTCACATGTAACTGTAAAACGGTAAGTACGAGTTATCGTTGTCATTGTCTCCCTTCCTGGCAGCAAGTTGCTGATTTGGTGCTGGGCTGATGCCACAGCGTCCCACGGCCCTCGAAGATTGCACCCCAGTGGCCATTCTTCATATTTGAGTCTCGGTATTCTGGTAATGGGACTAGCACAGCTCAGCTAGGACCTGTCCTTACCCTGTGTGCACTTTCCAGGAGGGTCATTGGAACATGACCAAACATGACGGGCACCATTCTCCATTTCCTACATTTCTGGCCTGCAGGGATCTCCATGGTCTGTATAGTCGGTAACACATCAGCTAGGGAATTTATACCTCCATTGGGGAAGCCACAGGAAATGTTTTCACGTGATTCCTCATTTCAGATCTCCTGCTCGGTTGCCTTCTCCCTGTCATAGAGTCATGATGCGGAGTCATGAGTCATAGGGGGAAAAATTCAGTATCACCCCATTTGGGGCGCAATTATCGGCCGGGCGCAAAGATTAGTGCCTGGCGCTAATTATCGCCTCCAACTGCAAACTTGGCTTTTATCGCCCCTGGAGGTGATTGGAGCGCTAAATCAGGCGCTACACACCTGTCTTAAGGCACAAAGGCCGAGGAGCGAGGCGCTACCTCAGAGCGCTGGCAAAGCTCATGTAATGTCAGTCAGCAATGGAACACACACACAATGGCCTCGGCCAGTTCTTAAAGGGGAGGGTTGATCTTGCTCTCCATCCACATCCTACTCATTGCAGCCTTGAATATCGGCCTGGAGAGACCTGTACATCAAATCTGCTGGAAAGAACAATGGAGAGGCCCAGGGAAAGAGCTCAGAGTGCAGCCCCCACAGTCTCTTCTAAATAGATGCAAGGAAGGGCAAATCAAAATGAACCTGCAAAGTGCTGCTCAGTACCCAAAACTCCTTCACACAGCGTTGAATCTCTCCTGAAGTCTCTCTCTCTCTCTCTCAGAATGCGTGGTGCAAAAATGTCACCAACAAAAAAAGGCAGGAAGCGTTTACATTTAAATAGCGCTCCCCCAGTCCCTTCCTGACTGCAAAACGCTCCCCTCAACCTGTCGTTGCTAGAGGCAGGCGGTAAGGCAGGGGGCGCCACTCAATATCGGCTCCGGGGCACTACCGGGGCGTTGCGCACTCGAGTGACGTCGCGATCTGCCGGCGCAGGAGATCGTGGTGGTAGTGATAAGCGCCGCCGCAAAATGTCTAGTTAATTTCGCGAGCGGCGCAAACATCGCCGCGCCCGGGCGCTAGTTGCTTTGCGCCCCGTTAGCGCCCTCTTAAGGCGCTAACGGGAGGCGCAACCAACTGAATTTTTCCCCCATAGAGTCATAACGGCAAAGAAGGAGGCCATTCGGCCCATCAAGTCCATGCCGGCTCTCTGTCAAGCAATTCAGTCAGTCCCATTCCCTCGTTCTATCCCCGTAGCCCTGCAAGTTTATTTCCCTCAATTGCCTATCCAGTCTCCCATTGAAAACATTGAGTGTCTCCGCTTCCACCACTTCCATCGGCAGCAAATTCCAGGTCATCACCACTCGCTGCGTAAAAAAGTTTTTCCTCACATCACCCCGTATCTCTTGCCCAAAACCTTAAATCTGTGTCCCCTAGTCCTTGTACCATCAACTAGTGGGAACAGCCTTTCCCCGTCTAGCCTATCCAAACCCGTCATAATCTTGTACACCTCTATCAAATTACCCCTCAACCTCCTTTGCTCTAATGAAAATAAATCCAGCTTCTCCAACCTGTCCTTGTAGCTAAGATCCCCCATCCCCGGAACCATTCTGGTAAATCTCCTCTGCACCCTCTCAAGGGCCTTCACATCCTTCCTAAAGTGTGGTGACCAGAACTGGATGCAATACTCCAGTTGTGGCCTAACCAGCACTTTATAAAGGTTCAGTATAACTTCTCTACTTTTGTACTCAATACCTCTATTTATGAAGCCCAAGATCCCATATGCTTTGTTAACCACTCTCTCAATATGTCCTGCCACCTTCAGGGACCTATGTACATTAACTCCCAGGTCCCTCTGTCCCTGCACACTCTTTAAAACTGTGCCATTAAGAGTATATTGCCTCTCCCTATTCCTACTGCCAAAATGCATCACCTCACACTTCTCTGTAGTAAATTCCATCTGCCACTTGTCTGCCCATTCTGCTAGCCTTTCTATGTCCTGTTGCAGTCGATTGGTATCATCCTCACTGTTTGCCACACCCCCAAGTTTGGTGTCATCGGCAAATTTAGAAATTCTACTCTGTATTCCAATATCCAGGTCATTTATATATATATCAAAAAAAGCAGTGGCCCCAGCACTGATCCTTGGGGAACACCACTGTCTACATCCCCCAGTCTGAAAAACAGCCAGTTACCACAACTCGCTGTTTTCTGTCCTCGAGTCGATTCCTTATCCAAGCTGCCACTGACCCGCCTATTCCATGAGCCTCAATTCTGTTAACCAGCCTTCTTTGTGGTACTTTGTCAAACGCCTTCCTAAAATCCATGTAGACAACATCCATTGCATTCCCTTCATCAATCCTCTCTGTTAGTTCATCAAAAAATTCAATTAGATTAGTCAAACATGATCTGCCTTTTACAAATCCCAGTTGGCTCTCCTTAATTAGCTAAACCTCTCCAAGTGCCCGTTAATTTTTTCCTTGATTATTGTTTCTAAAACGTTATCCACCACTGATGTTAAACTGACCAGCCTGTAGTTACTAGGATTGTCCTTACACCCTTTCTTGAACAATGGTGTCACATTTGCCACTTTCCAATCCTCAGGCACCTCCCCCACATCTAGGGAAGATTGGAAAATTATGTCAAGCCCTTCCGCTATCTCCTCCCCCAATTCCCTTAGCAACCTGGGATGCAAGCCATCTGGACCAGGTGACTTGTCCACTCTAAGCATACCCAGCCTTTCTAGTACATCCTGCCTATCAATTTTCACCCCTTCCATTGCTTTGACCTTTTCCACTTCTACCGATATTTTGTCAGCATCCACCTCCTTAGTAAACACCGATACAAAGTACTCATTGAGTATTCTAGCCCTGCCCTGCGCCCCTAAGCATATATCACCTTCTTTATTGGCCCCACCCCACCTCTTACTACCCGCTTGCTGTTTACATTCTGGTAGAAGATTTTTGGGTTCCCTGTTATGTTAACTGCCATTCTACTCTCATATTCTCTCTTTGCCAATCTTATTTTCATCTTCACATCCCCTCTCAACTTATTGTATTTGGTCTGGTTCTCCCTTGAAGAATTCACCCTCTTTTTTTGTTTCATCATCTTCTCTATCTCCCTCGTCATCCAAGGAGACCTTGCTTTGGTTCCCTTACCCTTCCCTCTTGTTGGAATGTACCTAGCCTGTACTTGGAACATCTCCTTAAAGATCACCCATTGTTCCGTTACAGTTTTTCCTGTCAGTCTTTGGTTGCATTTTACCCTGGCTAGATCTTTTCGCATCCCATTGAAGTTAGCCCTATTCCAGTTTAGAAGTTCCACTCTAGATTGTTCCTTGCTCCTCTCCATTGCTAATATAAATCTTATGACACGATGATCACTCGTACCCAAGTGTTCTCCCACAGACACTTGGTCGACCTGGCCCACCTCATTCCCCAGCACCAGATCCAGCAATGCCTCGTTCCTAGTTGGGCAAGAACATATTGGTCAAGGAAATTCTCCTGAACACATTTCAGAAATTCCTCCCCCTCTTTTCCCTTTACCCTAGCATTATCCCAATCGATATTTGGGTAATTAAAGTCCCCCAAAATCAGCACTCTATAGCTCTTGCATATCTCTGCAATTTCCCTGCAGATTTGCTCCTCTACCTCCCTCTCACTATTTGGAGGCCTATAGAATACCGCCAACAGCGTGATCATATCCTTTTTGCTCCTCAACTCTAACCAAATGGATTCTGTCCTTGTCCCCTCAAGAACATCCTCCCTTTCCAACACTACAATATCTTCCTTAATCAGCACTGTCACCCCACCTCCCTTTTTTCCTTCCCTATCTTTTCTGAACACTTTGTACCCTTTAATATTAAGTGCCCAGTCCTCACCGTTTTTAAGCCACGTTTCCATTATTGCCACAACATCATATTGCCACACGGCTAATTGTGCTTGTAGCTCACTAACCTTAATCACCACACTTTGTGCGTTTACATACATGCATTCTAAACCCATTTTTGAATTTTTCGTAGTCTTTCTTAGTCTGCTCCTATCTAATATGGTACCACTACAGCCTCTAGTACTATCTTCTCCAGTACTATCCAACACAATCACTCTTTTATGCACCTTATTCCTCTTTTCTACTCCTATATGCTGGTGCCTACCCCCTGCCAAGCTAGTTTAAACCCTCCCTAACAGCACTAGCAAACCTCCCCGCGAGAATATTGGTTTCGGCTCTGTTGAGGTGTAACCCGTCTGGCTTGTCCAGGTCCCACCTTCCCCAGAAATGGCCCCAATGCCTCAGGAAACTAAAGCCCTCCCTCCTGCACCATCTCTCCAGCCACACATTCATCTGTTCTATCCTCCTGTTCCTGTACTCACTAGCATGTGGCACCGGGAGTAATCCAGAGATTACTACCTTTGAGGTCCTGCTTTTTAATCTCTCTCCTAGCTCCCTAAACTCTGGCTGCAGGACCTCATCCCTCTTTCTGCCTATGTCGTTGGTACCGATATGGACCACGACCTCTGGCTGTTCACCCTCCCCCCTCGGAGTGTCCTGCAGCCGCTCAGTAACATCCTTGACCCTGGCACCAGGGAGACAACATACCATCCTGGAGTCACGTCTACAGCTGCAGAAACGCCTGTCTGCTCCCCTAACTATTGACTCGCCTACCACTATTGCTCTTCCACTCTTTTTCCTCCCCTCCCTGCGCAGCTGAGCCACCCGTGGTGCCGTGGACTTGGCTCTGGCTGCACTCCCCAGAGGAACCATCGCCCCCACCAGTACTCAGAACAGAATACTGGTTGGAGAGCGCGATGCACTCTGGGGACTCCTGCACTACCTGCCTGGTCCTCCTCTTCTGTCTGGTGGTTAACCATTCCCTCTCTGCCTGCATACTCTTAAGCTGCGGGGTGACCACCTCTAGAACCGTGTTATCCACGTAACTCTGAGCCTCGCAGATGCACCGCAGTGACTCCAGCCACCGCTCAAGCTCCGAAACCCGGAGCTCAAGTTGCTGTAGTTGGTGACACTTCCCGCACATGTGGTTGTCCAGGCTACGCGAAGCGTCTAGAACTTCCCACATGGCACAGGATGTGCACTCCATGGGACTGAGCTGCCCTGCCATGCCTCTATTTAATAGACTAAGAACTAACCCAGCAGAAATAAACTTTAAACTTAACAAAAAACACTCCCCAGCTACTCACCAATCAGCTCTTTCCCACTATTTAAGAGGTTATTAACTAACTTAGCAGAAATAAACTTATAAACTTAAAAAAAATACACTCACCAGCTACTCTCCAATCAGCTCTTTCCTTTGTGCGGACGTCACATTTTTTACTCTGACGTCACTGTTTGAAAAACTGCCTCTGTTGAGTTGCTTCCGCTCCTTTTATCAGCTCGCTCTCGTTGTGCTCCCACCAGGTCCGCTCCTTCCGGTGCTGCTTCCGCTCTCGGCGCTCTTTATACCGCTGCTCCCGCTCTCGGTGCTCTTTGTGTTGCTTCTCTCGCTCTCGGTGCTCTTTGTGTTGCTTCTCTTGCTCTTGGTGCTCTTTGTGTTGCTTCTCTTGCTCTTGGTGCTCTTTGTGTTGCTGCTCCCGCTCTCGGCGCTCTTTGTGTTGCTGCTCCCGCTCTCGGCGCTCTTTGTGTTGCTTCTCTCGCTCTCGGTGCGCTTTGTGTTGCTTCTCTCGCTCTCGGTGCGCTTTGTGTTGCTGCTCCCGCTCTCGGCGCTCTTTGTGTTGCTGCTCCCGCTCTCGGTGCTCTTTGTGTTGCTGCTCCTGCTCTCGGCGCTCTTTGTGTTGCTTCTCTCGCTCTCGGTGCGCTTTGTGTTGCTTCTCCCGCTCTTGGTGCTCTTTGTGTTGCTTCTCTCGCTCTCGGTGCGCTTTGTGTTGCTTCTCCCGCTCTTGGTGCTCTTTGTGTTGCTGCTCCTGCTCTCGGCGCTCTTTGTGTTGCTGCTCCCGCTCTCGGCGCTCTTTGTGTTGCTGCTCCCGCTCTCGGCGCTCTTTGTGTTGCTTCTCTCGCTCTCGGTGCGCTTTGTGTTGCTGCTCCCGCTCTCGGCGCTCTTTGTGTTGCTGCTCCCGCTCTTGGTGCTCTTTGTGTTGCTTCTCTCGCTCTCGGTGCTCTTTGTGTTGCTGCTCCTGCTCTCGGTGCTCTTTGTGTTGCTTCTCTCGCTCTCGGTGCGCTTTGTGTTGCTGCTCCCGCTCTCGGTGCTCTTTGTCCTTCCTGGTCGAGCTGCTAGGAGACAGTGTGTGTCACTTGTTGACTTGCCATCTGAATAAAATTATTATTGTATTTATTTAAATTCCCTTTGACTGCACTGAGCTTCATCATGCTACATCTATCTTAACAACTGTTGATTGCAGCTGTGAGCCTGTGGTCTATATCTCTGTTTGTTGGTGTGTAAAGGCTCATAACTCCTGGGGGAGGCATCTTATGTACAGACTGAAGCGGGTAAATAAGTGAAATAATTCTGAACTTCTTGATTCATCCAGGTAGCATATACCTTAAAGAGAAGTGCAAAATCCAGTTTAATCCTGTTAAATCCAGACTGAGACTTTGATTGTCAGCTGCTTTATTGAGAACCCAGGCCCACAGTGCAACACCGCACCAGAGTTAAAAAGACAAGGAGAGGTGATGATTAAGTCAAGAAGCAGCGAGTAGGTGACACCAAGTTTGGGTGTTAAAGGCTGTAGATTGTAGGAGGAAGGGAGAGACTGAGGTTGGTGAGCAGTTCCAGTGAATTGATGTCCGTGGAAAGAATGATTTTGAGTAAGAGATGGTGAGGGACCATATCAGAACTTTCAAACCGTACAGTTTGAATGTTCTTTCTAAAACATTTTTGTCCTTTATCAACTCTATTCTTTCCAAGAAAAACAATTACAACCATTACACAAAGTCACTTACTATCCCACAGATTGGCCCCGCATCCAGCCTTGGTGGGGGGATAAATCATTGCCAGGACACATGGCAAACTCCCTTGCTCTTCTTTGAATGGTGCCATGGGATCTTTTACATCCACCCGAGAGGCCAGACGGGGCATCGGTTTAACGCCTCATCCGAAGCTATGCCTGTTGAGATAGGTACTCCTGATTCTTCACATGGACAGCACTTGAATTCAGTCATGCGGGAGAGCAAAATGCTGATTGGCCTTTCATTCCTGCTATGGATGCTGGGATAGCCCAACTGCCTGATTGTGGTCTCTTGGTTTCTTGCTTTGACAGCGTCCTCCATACAGATGCTGCGAATGGAGGTCTAGAAGACGTGAGTAGCAAGTCTCCTGAGGATCGTGTGAGATGGAAGTGGGTCGTAAGTGGTTTCTTGGCCATATTAGAATTATTACTGGTTTAGAGACAGTTCAGTTTGGAATCGAGCTTGGAGAGCCGTTCAATTAGATCTCATCAATCAAGCTGCTAACTTGGCAATCTGTCTCATAGCTTCTGTAGTTATGAAGGGACCTTTCTGTGCTTCATAACCATTGGAGGTAAATATAACAAAATACTGACCAGCTCTATGTATGTACACACTGACCAGATCTATGTGTGTACACACTGACCAGATCTATGTGTGTACACACTGACCAGATCTATGTGTGTACACACTGACCAGATCTATGTATGTACACACTGACCAGATCTATGTTTGTACACACTGACCAGATCTATGTGTGTACACACTGACCAGATCTATGTTTGTACACACTGACCAGATCTATGTGTGTACACACTGACCAGATCTATGTGTGTACACACTGACCAGATCTATGTATGTACACACTGACCAGATCTATGTGTGTACATACTGACCAGATCTATGTGTGTACACACTGACCAGCTCTATGTATGTACACACTGACCAGCTCTATGTGTGTACACACTGACCAGATCTATGTTTGTACACACTGACCAGATCTATGTGTGTACACACTGACCAGATCTATGTGTGTACACACTGACCAGATCTATGTGTGTACACACTGACCAGCTCTATGTGTGTACACACTGACCAGCTCTATGTATGTACACACTGACCAGATCTATGTGTGTACACACTGACCAGCTCTATGTGTGTACACACTGACCAGCTCTATGTATGTACACACTGACCAGATCTATGTGTGTACACACTGACCAGATCTATGTGTGTACACACTGACCAGCTCTATGTATGTACATGGAGTAATGGGAGCAATTGTGTAGAGTGATAGCTACTGGTGGGGGACGGGACACCAATGAAGGAGCTTGAAGGAGCTGGATAACAAGAATAATGAGTATCACAAAACGAGGTGGAAGGCTGCAAATGGATTCAGGTGGTATTGTGACTGTTGAAGGACATGGGAACTGAAAACCATGTGAACCCAAGGTGAGATCACAGGTTCAGACTACCTTGCTGATCTGGGTGATATTTTGCAGCAGATACTGACAGCTGGCACTACGTTGGCTGATGACCTTAGCAACACAGTAACTCTGTGCCATGAGTTTATCACCCTGGTATCACTGGTGTTAACAATCATACACAAGGTTATTATAAGTTGCAATGCTCGGTGTCATGTTATATTTTGAAATGTATTCATTTTCTTTCCCCTGGTGTTTGTTTTCTACTGTGGCCCAGAACTCTTGCCCTTGTTTGGGTGATCTGAAAAAGGTTATTTGAGATTACGCACAAACGGTTGAGGCAGACATCATGGCATCTTTTACAGGAAAACGGGATAAATATTTGACGCAGAGGATGACAGAGTGCCATGGGGAGAGGACGGGACAGTGCGATTAGTTTTGGATCGCTCCAACGATGGGCCGAATGGCCGCCTTCTGTACAGTATAATTTTATAGTCTATGGGCTGGACTTCTAGGTACGTTAGTGAAGTCCAAAACCCTGGAGTCATTTAAAATGCAATGATTGAGGGGAGAAACGGTAGGGTATGTGTGGGTGGAAGACCTGCGATGGACTGAATAACCTCCCTTATCCACCTAGTGACATGATTACAGTATCTGAAATGCAAACAAGAACCAACGCACACAAAACCCCAGGAAAAGGGGTTGTGTACTTGGAGTGCAGCCACCGGCACATGGGATTCTGCCAACTATTAGAGCTAGCCATGCTGTACATAGCTTTCACATACCATGCTGCTGCGTTGTTCAGATACTAGGGCTTCAGGTGGAGTCTAATGATGGACAATAATGTGAGCTGTCCAGTTAGTCAGCCAGGCAGCTCTAATGCCAAGACCCTAGAGAGATAGAGTTGACCTGAGATGCACCACAAGTTCAGCACGCTGCATGCAGGATGTGAAACAGTGATTCTTTCAGTTACAGGGGGATAAATAAAGTAGTTGGCCAGTTTTAGATTTACATTTTGTAGAGAAACTCCTGATTTGCTGAGTGGCCTGTCAGTCCAGGCGGGCACAGCTAGTTACGTAACCCCTGCGGATAATTATAGATGCTTGTAACAGTGATTATACATTTGAGGAATACTTTCAGCTGCTTGTAATCCCTGGCTCCCTTTCACACTCCGTGTTCACATAATACGCTCCATTTATTCCCCAATTTAAGGGTGTGCCTATACTCCAACTGTAGCAGTTTTCACTTTGCAATGAGACTGAAGTTGCCTGGGTGGCACCAATACTGCTGTTGCCTATCTCCAACTCGAAGTTAAAGAAAAATTGTCCCAGCATAGTGGAGGAGGCGAGGGCTGCATGTAAGAGTGCTCAGCTGCAGAACCTGGCACAGTGTAATGCCCCCATGGTTGAAAAGCCCCTCTCTGTCCTGGTTCATGGATAAGGAATAGTTACTAGGGTGAGATCCCGGAGGCTGACTGGCACTGATGGACCAGCACCCACAGTGAGTGAAAGCTTCAGTAGAGGAGGGGATCACAATTGAGAGGGAAAAGAGTTCTTTGTCCTGTGATGTTAGGGGATGTACCTCCAGATATATCTTGCGTGAAACCTCTACTTTTCCTGCACTTGACGACTAAAAGACCTTCAGTGTTGCTCGATTACAGGTGAAACTCATCACTACTCTCTCTCCAGTTCTCTTGTTCTCTCTCTCTCTCTTTCTCTTTCAGGCTCCGTTCTCTGTCCTCTCTCATTCCCTTATCTGACTGCACATTTTCTCATGCTCCAGACTCTTGTTCGTCTCACTTCTTTCTCTTTCTGTCTTTTGTTCTCTTGCTCACTTTGCCTCTGATTCTTTTGCTTTCTCTCTCTTTCAGGCCCAGGCCCACCCACTCTTTTTATCTCTCTGGCATCTCAATCTCCCTCTCTCTTGTTCTGTGTGTGGCTCTCTCTCTCACTCTCTGCCCCCTCACAGACTGGGCCTGAATCAGATTGCAGTGGCATGTAAAAGAGACTGGTCCTCTGTCTCTTTCACCCGGTTCCTTCCCCATCTCGCTGCCCTCCCTCTTAAACTGTGACCTCTCTCTCAGTTGCTCTATGTCTCACACTGTTTCCCTTCTCTCCTCAACCAAATGGATTCCAATTGTGGAAAAATATCCAAAACCAGAGGGGAGATGAGGAGAATTTGATCGAGTAAATAGGGAGAAATTATTTCCAATGGCAGGAGGGTTGGTAACCGGAGCACACAAATCTAAGATAATTGGCAAAAGAACCAGCAGGGAGATGAGGAGGATTTTTTTATGCAGCAAGTTGTGATCTGGAATGCGCTGCCTGAAAGGGCGGTGGAAGCAGATTCAATAGTAACTTTCAAAAGGGAATTTGATAAATACTTGGAAAGGAAAACTTTCCAGGACTATGTAGAAAGGGACTAATTGGATAGCTCTTTCAAAGAGCCGGCACAGACACGATGAGCCGAATTGCCTCCCTCTGTGTTGTGTGATTCTATGATTTGTATTTATAACCTCTGAAATGTTAAATTTATTGCCTTCACCTCTTTCTGGTTTCAGGAAATGTCTGAAATTTAAACCAGGCACCACAAGTCTGCATGTTAAAATAGAAATCTGAGCTTCCTTCTTAGGGTCATATGTGGAGGAGTTAACAGTGATGACGGTTTTTGATGAATTTTTATCAGTAGCAAAGCCAGGACCAGAGGTCCAACCCTGATCCCATTCTTGCCCTCCCCACTTCCTGTCTCCTATACCACTCCAGTCCTGTTCCCTGCTCCAGCCCTATCCCACCTCATGCCTGGCTTTGGTTTGGAGAAGGACTAGTAACTCTGTTTCCCCTCTTTCCACCCAGTCCCATTTTCTTTTTCAATGCTTGTTAGCTAAGCAGCCAGTCAGGGGCAGTCACTCTCACCTCACCTCTGGAATTCAGCTCTTTTGTCCACATTTGGACCAAGGCTGTAATGAGGTCTGGAGCGGAACCCAAACTGAGCATCGGTGAGCAGATTATTGGTGAGTGCTGCTTAATAGCACTGTTCACGACACCTTCCATCACTTTGCTGATGATTGAGAGTAGACTGATGGGGCGGTAATTGGTGGATTTGATTTGTCCTGCTTTTTGTGGACAGGACATACCTGGGCAATTTTCCACTTTTTCGGGTAGATGCCAGTGTTGTAGCTGTACTGGAACAGCTTGGCTAGAGGCGCGGCTAGTTCTGGAGCACAAGTCTTCAGCACTACAGCCGAGATATTGTCGGGGCTCATAGACTTTGCTGTATCCAGTGCGCTCAGCCGTTTCTTGATATCACGGGAGTGAATCAAATTGGCTGAAGACTGGCTTCTGTGATGGTGGGGACCTCAGGAGGAAGCCAAGATGGATCATCCACTCGGCACTTCTGGCTGAAAATGGTTGTAAACGTTTCAGCCTCGTCTTTTGCACTCACATGCTGGGCTCCACCATCATTGAGGATAGGGATGTTCATGGATTTTCCACCTCCTGTTAGTTGTTTAATTGTCCACCACCATTCATGGGTGAATGAGACTTGGTGCGATTTAGGATACAGGCAGCAGAGTTTTGAATGATCTCAAGTTTATGGAGGGTGGAAGATGGGAGGCTGGCCAGGAGAGCGTTGGAATAGTCAAGTCTAGAGGTAGCAAAGGCATGGGTGAGGGTTTCAGCAGCAGATGAGCTGAGGCAGAGGCAGAGTTGGGCGATGTTACGGAGGTGGAAGTAGACAGTCTTGGTGATGGCGCGGATATGTGGTCGGAAGCTGATCTCGGGGTCAAATAGGATGCCAAAGTTCTGAATGGTCTGGTTCAGTCTCAGACAGTTGCTAGGGAGAAGGATGGAGTCGGTGACTAGGGAATGGAGTTTGTGGCGGGGACCAAAGACAATGGCCCAGAAATTGATCTCGCTCTGTTCCCGCGGGGGTAAGGAGCAGGCGCGATCTCTCACTCCGCGTTGGCTTTTTCAGATCCAGCTCGCACGAACTTGATGTTCTAGACATCAGCTGGGCAGTGCTTGCGTATCCCACCGGCGTAGTGAATTTGTGCGAGCTGTGGGATCACGTGACTCAGTTAGAGCCAACGGCAGCACACCATTTTCCATTCATAAGTTTCACAGACGTGCTGTGAAAGCTATGAATCTTACACACCCCCAAAATAACAGCTAAACCTCAATTAAATTAAAAAAAAACATCACATTAATAAAATAAGTATAGTTAAATAAATTAACCATTTTAAATAAAAAATTAAATTTTTGAAAAAATTTAAAATCTTTTAAAAAGTTATAAAAATAAACTTACCTGTCTTTAAAGTCTCTAAAAAAGATATACCTGTTAAAAAAAATTCAAAATAATACTTAATTCACTACTTACCTTGTTAAAAGTGGGTCTTACTCCTCCTTTTTTCATTTCTAAAATCTTCCGTCCTTACCTGCGCGTCCAAAGTTCGAAGTGCACAGCGTGCGCGCAGCCTGTAGCGCGCACGCGGTGCACCGAGGAACCGCCCCCTTTTCCAAAGACCAAGTGCCGGTTTTCAGCGCATGCGCAGTGCATGCAGAAAACCGGCAATTGGAGAGAGAATACGCGAGAGTACGCAGTGCGTACTCTCGCGTAGCGGCATCAATGTTTGGCCCAATGGCTTTGGTCTTCCTAATATTTAGTTGGAGGAGATTTCTACTCATCCAGAACTGGATGTCGGACAAGCAGTCTGACAATTTAGAGATCATGGAGGGGTCGAGAGAAGTGGTGGTGAGGTAGAGCTGGGTGTTGTCAGTGTAAATGTGGAAACTGATGCTGTGTTTTTGAATGTTGTCACCAAGGGGCAGCATATAGATGAGAAATAGGAGGGGGCCATTGATCGATCGTTGGGGGACACCATAGGTAACGGTGCAGGAGTGGGAAGAGAAGCCATTGCAGGAGATTCTTTGGCTATGACTGGATAGATAAGAGTGGAAGCAGGCGAGTGCAGTCCCACCCAGCCGGACGATGGAGGAGCGGCGTTGGAGGAGGATAGTGTGGTCAACCGTGTCAAAGGCTGCAGACAAGTCAAGAAGGAAGAGGAGGGATAGTTTACCATGATCACAGTCACATAGGATGTCAATTGTGACTTTGATAAGGGCCATGAGTGTTGACCTCTCTCTCTCTTTATCTCTCTCTCTCTCAATGTTGAGGTGAGTGTAGGGCTCACTCTGGGTCATAAAGCAGAGGTCAGTGTGATAAGTACCTAAAGGTTTACTTACCCAGAAAGACCTCGGCCAAAGAATTAAATAATTTAATCCTCTGTTTTTTTTAATGGCTTGTGTTCTTGATTCCCCGCACCCAGTTTTTCCCCTCCTCCGCTGAGGGTGTCGACCCTTGCTGAGGTTGGTACCACAGGTGATCTCCTGTAGCTCATTGGTTGTATGTGAGCCTGCAGAGTTATTCATCCATGGGGATACCACAATTGAGCCCAAATCATGTATTCACAGCAGGGGTCACTGAACAGTGAGCAGCAACGAGAGCCGTGACTGTAGTCCATTCTCTTTCCAGTCTAGGGCCACTGAGGCCAACTGAACCTCTGTCTCTGCCCCAGCTGAATAATGAACTCAGCACAGAGCAGGGATCAAACGGGCAACCTAGTACCACAGCAGGTGGTGCATTTACCTACTGAGTCCTGGGAGCAGTTTCTACCGATGCTGGAGGAAAGTTCAGTTGCAGAACCACTGCGAGACCCCAGGCTTTAAGAGGCCTGAGTAAACAGAGAGCCCATGTAGCTGCAAATCTACTTGTTGAACATGGATAATGTCTCTGGAATGAGGCCATGCTGTTCTTGGCTGTGGTTCAGTGATCACTGTGTGCAGCGAAACCTCTGTCATCAGTAAACCAACTGGATTTACGTAACAGTTAATCCCTGGAGATTTAAAGAAGGAACTTATATTTATACAGTGTTTAATCACCTCTCCCCGAACGTCCATCACAATGATTCAGTCAATTCATTACTTTTGAGGTCACTGTTTTTTTTTGTAGACAAACATGGCAGTTAATTTGTGCATGGCTTGATTTTACAAGGGGCACTGAGATAAATGACCAGTTACTCTGTTTTTGGTGATGTTGGTTGAGGGAGCAATGTTGGCTAGGACAATGGAAGAACTCCCTGCTCCTATTCTAGTGCCATGGAGGCCATGGATTTCCGCTTGTGTTCACTGGTCAGCGCGTTGATCAAGTCTGACGTCTCATCGGAAGGTTCACACCTCTCACAATGCAGCACCCACTCAGGACTGCCCTGGAGTGGCAGGCTGGATTAGATCCTGGAGAAGGTTCACGTGATATAAATTTGAATGGTAAATTTTTCTTAATCCCTGATGCATTTTAAAATATTTAGAACTAAATTTCTTTGCTCTGAATAATATTTGATGTATAAAGGAATGCTTATTGATTCCCCTGTGGAAAGTCAGCTCTGAATGCGATCTATCTAGCATGCTCCTCTCCAGCAAGCTCCTCTCCTGTTTAATTTTAGATTGTATGAGAGGTAATTGCACTGACGAGAATTCCATCACAAGATCAAACCAATGAGTTGCTGCCAAGACTTCTAAGGTTTTATAAATTTGGTGTTGATTTAAGGCGAGATGGAGATGAGTAGCAGATCTGAGACTGTATCCAGCAGGAGCTGTCACAAAGAGCTGGATTTCAGCACCAGATGCAACTCTCAGACAGTCACAACTCCCCTGTACACCCCAAACTTGCCGAAACATTCTCCCCTCCTGATGTTGCTGACTCATGCTTGGTGGATACGGGTTCCACAGGCATCAGTCACCCTCTGAGCTCTCACCCCAGTGAGCGTTCTTCATCTGTGAGCTTAGACAGTGAGTGCTTGTAGTTGGTACAAAGGGAATCTAAAAATAAATCAAGAGGAGGAAGTTATTGGATTTAAAATAAGTTTAAAAAAGTAATGGAGAAAATAATGTGACTTAAGATAGATAAATCTCCACGACCTGACGGTTTCCACCTCAGAGTATTAAAATAAACAGGTGAGGAAACTGCAGATGCTTTAGTCATAATTTTTAAAGCTCTCTAGATTTGGGAATTCTACCTTTATATTGGAAAATTGCAAATGTGACATTTGCAATGGGGGAGAATCCAGGAATCTACAGATCTGTCAATTTACCGTCAGTTGTGGGAAACCTACTGGAATCTAAAGGACAGAGTGACTAAGCACTTGGACAAATATGAGCCAATGAAAGAGAGTTGGCATGGATTTGAGAAGGGTAGGTCATGTCTAACTAAATTAGTTGAATGTTTTGAGGAAGTCACTAACATTATGGTCAGGGGAGTGTCTACGGATGTTGTCTATATGGACTTTCAGAAGGCATTTCATAGAATCATAGAATGATACAGTGCAGAAGGAGGGCTTTTAGCCCATTGTGCCTGTGCCGGCTCTTTGGTAGAGCTATCCAATTAGTCCCACTCCCCTGCTCTTTCCCCATAGCCCTGCAAATTGTTTCCCTTCAAGTAGTTATCCAATTCCCTTTTGAAAGTTACTATTGAATCTGCTTCCACCACCATTTCATGCAGTGCATTCCAGATCATAACAACTCGCTGCGCAAAAAAAGTTTCCTCATGTCGCCTCTGGTTCTTTTGCCAATCGCTTTAAATCTGTGTCCTCTGATTATCGACTCTTCTGCCACTGGAAACAGTTTCTCCTTATTTACTCTATCAAAACCCTTCATAATTATCAAATCTCCCCTTCACCTTCTCTGCTCTAAGGAGAACAAAAGCAACTTCTCCAGTCTCTCCACATAACTGAAGTTCCTCATCCCTGGTACCATTCTAGTAAATCTGCTCTGCCTCCTCTCAAATGCCTTGACATCCTTCCTAACATGTGGTGTCCTGAATTGAACACAATACTCCAGCTGAAGTCTAACCAGTGTTTTATAAAGGTTTAGGCTAGCTTCCTTGCTTTTGTACTCTATTCCTCTATTAATAAAGCCAAGGATCCCAGCTGACTAACTTGATTGGATTTTTTGAGGAGGTAACAAGGAGTGTCGTTGAGGGTAGTGCGTTTGATGTCGTCTACATGGATTTTAGCAAGGCTTTTGACAAGGTCCTACATGGCAGACTGGTCAGAAAGGTAAAAGCCCATGGGATCCAAGGGAAAGTGGCAAGTTGGATCTAAAATTGTCTCAGTGGCAGGAAGCAATGAGTTTTTTTGTGACTGGAAGGCTGTTGCCAGTGGGGTTCCACAGGGCTCAGTACTAGGCCCCTTGCTTTTTGTGGTATATATCAATGATTTAGATTTCAATGTAGGGTGCATGATTAAGAAGTTTGCAGATGATACAAAAATTGGCCATGTGGTTGATAGTGAGGACGAAAGCTGTAGACTGCAGGAGGATATCAATGGACTGGTCAGGTGGTCAGAAAAATGGCAAACGAAATTCAATCTGGAGAAGTGTGAGGTAATGCATTTGGGGAGGGCTAACAAGGCAAGGGAATACACAATAATTGGTATGATACTGAGAGGTGTGGAGGAACAGAGAGACCTTGGAGTGCATGTCCACAGATTCCTGAAGATAGCAGGACAGGTAGATAAAGTGGTTAAGAAGGCATACGGGCTATTTTCCTTTATTAGCCGAGGCATAGAATATAAGAGCAGGGAGGTTATGCTTGAACTGTATAAAACACTAGTTAGGCCACAACTAGAGTACTGCATACAATTCTGGTCACCACAGTACAGGAAGGATGTGATTGCACTAGAGAGGGTACAGAGGAGATTTACGAGGATGTTGCCAGGACTGGAGAATTTTAGCTATGAGGAAAGATTTGATAGGCTGGGGTTGTTTTCTTTGAAACAGAGGAGGCTGAGGGGAAACTTGATTGAGGTGTATAAAATTATGAGAGGCCTAGATAGAGTGGACAGGAAGGACCTATTTCCCTTAGCAGAGAGGTCAATAACCAGGGGGCATAGATTTAAAGTAATTCGTAGAAGGATTAGAGGGGAGTTGAGGAGAACTTTTTTTACCCAGAGGGTGATGGAGGTCTGGAACTCACTGCCTGAAAGGTGGTGGAGGCAGAAAACCTCATCACATTTAAAAAGTACTTGGATATTCACTTGAAGTGCCGTAACCTACAAGGCTATGGACCAAAAGCTGGAAAGTGGAATTAGGCTATATAGCTATTTTTTGGCCAGCACAGCACGATGGGCCGAATGGCCTCCTTCTGTGCCGTAAATTTCTATGATGCTGTATGCTTTTTTAAAAGCCTTCTCAACTTGTCATGCCACCTTCAAGGATTTGTGTACATACACCCCACAGGTCTCTCTGTTCCTTGAAAATTGTACCATTTAGTTTAAATTGCATCTCCTCATTCTTCCTACCAAAATGTATCACTTCACACTTTGCTGCGTTAAATTTCATCTGCCATATGTCCACCCATTTCACCAGCCTGTTTATGTCCTCCTGAAGTCTGTTACTATCTTCCTCACTGTTTACTACACTTCCAAGTTTTGTGTCATGTACAAATATCGAAATTGTGCTCTGTACCCCCAAGTACAAGTCATTAATGTATATCAAAAACAGCAGTAATCCTAGAACTTATGGAACACCACTGTATACCTCCCTCCAGTCCGAAAAACAGCCATTCACCACAACTATCTGTTTTCTATCTCTTAGTCAATTTTGTATCCATGCTGCTAATGTCCCTTTTATCCCATGGACTTCAATTTTGCTAACAAGCCTAATATGTGATACTTTACCAAATGCCTTTTGGTAGTCCATATATACAACATTAACTACACTGCCCTCATCCACCCTTTCTGTTAACTCATCAAAAAATTCAATCAAGTTAGTCAAACACAATTTTCCCCTAATAATCCATGCTGGCTCTCCTTTATTGGTCCACGCTTGTCCAAGTGGTTGTTAATTTTACCCAGATTATTGTTTCTAAAAGCTTCCTCACCACTGACATTAATGCGGTACCCTTATTTAAAAAGGGAGAAACGGATAGACCGAATAATTACAGGCCACTCAACCTAACCTCAGTGGTGCGAAAATTATTGGAAAGAATTCTGAAGGACAGGATAAATCTTCATTTAGAAAGACACGGATTAATCAAGGATAGTCAGCACGGATTTGTTAAGGGAAGGTCGTGTCTGACAAACTTGATTGAATTTTTTGAGGAGGTAACAAGGAGGGTAGATGAGGGTAGTGCGTTTGATGTAGTGAATATGGACTTTAGCAAGGCTTTTGATAAGGTTCCACATGGCAGACTGGTCACGAAGTTAAAAGCCCATGGGATCCAGGGCAAAGTTTCAAGTTGGATTCAAAACTGGCTCAGAGACAGGAAGCAGAGGGTAATGGTTGATGGGTGTTTTTGTGACTGGAAGGCTGTTTCCAGAGGGGTTCCGCAGGGCTCAGTACTAGTCCCTTGCCTTTTGTGGTATATATCAACGATCTTGACTGGAATATAGAGGGTATGATTAAGAAGTTTGCAGATGATACTAAAATCGGCTGTGTGGTTGATACTGAAGAAGGAAGCTGTAGCCTGCAGGAAGATATCAATAAATTGGTCAGGTGGGCAGAATAGTGGCAAATGGAATTCAATCCGGAGAAGTGTGAGGTAATGCATTTGGGGAGGGCTAACAAGGAAAGGGAATACACATTAAATGGTAGGACACTGAGTAGTGTAGAGGAACAAAGGGACCTTGGAGTGCATGTCCACAGATCCCTGAAGGTAGCAGGCCAAGTAGATAAGGTGGTTAAGAAAGCATACAGAATACTTGCCTTTATTAGCCGTGGCATAGAATACAAGAGCTGGGGGGTTATGCTTCAACTGTATAAAACACTAGTTAGGCCTCAGCTAGAATACTGCGTGCAGTTCTGGTCACCATATTACAGGAAAGATGTGAGTGCACTGGAGAGGGTACAGAGGAGATTTACAAGGATGTTGCCGGGAGTAGAGAATCTTAGCTATGAGGAAAGACTGGATAGGCTGGGTCTGTTTTCCTTGGAACAGAGGAGGCTGAGGGGAGAACTTATTGAGGTGTTTAAAATTATGAGGGGCATAGATAAAGTGGATAGAAAGGACCTATTTCCCTTAGCAGAGGGGTCAAAAACCAGGGGGCACAGATTTAAAGTAATTGGTGGAAGGTTTTGAGGGGATTTGAGGGGAAATTTCTTCACCCAGAGGGTTGTGGGGGTCTGGAACTCACTGCCTGAAAGGGTGGTTGAGGCAGGAACCCCAACCACATTTAAAAAGTACTTGGATGTGCACTTGGGATGCTCTAACCTGCAGGGCTACAGACCAAGAGCTGGGAAGTGGGATTAGGCTGGATAGCTCTTTGTTGGCCGGCGCGGACACGATGGGCCGAAATGGCCTCCTTCTGTGCTGTAATTTCTATGATTCTATGATTAAACTGACTGGCCAATAATTGCCAGGTTTATCTTTCTCCCCTTTTTTGAACAAGGATGTAATATTTGCAATCCTCCAGTACTTTGGCACCACCCCTGTATCTAAGAGGATTGAAAGATTGTGGCCAGCACCTCCGCAATTACTACCCTTACTTCCCTCAGCAACCTAGGATGCATCCTATCCAGATCGGGTGATTTATCCACTTTAAGTACTGCCAGCCTTTCTAGTACCTCCTCTTTATCTATTTTTATCTCATCCAGTATCCCAGCAACCTTCTCATTTACCATAGCTTTGGAAAAGTCCTCTTCCTTTGTAAACACCGATGCAAAGTACTCATTTAGTACCTTAGTCATTCCTTCTGTCTCCACCAATAGGTCTCCATTTTTGTCGGTAATCGGCCCCACCGCTCCTTTGACAACCCTTTTACTGTTAATATGCCTGTTGATGACCTCTGGATTCCCTTTTATGTTAGCCGCCAATCTATTCTCGTACAGTCTCTTTGCCCCTCTTATTTCCCTTTTCATTTCTGCTCTGTACTTTTTATACTCAGCCTGATTCTCCCTTATATTATCAAGCTAACATCTGCCATATGCCCCCTTTTGCTGCTTCATCCTACTCTCTAACTCCCTTGCCATCCAGGGAGCTCTGACCTTGGTTGCCCTCCCTTCCCCCCTTGTGGGAATGTACCTAGACTGTATTTAACCATCTTCTCTTTAAAGGCCACCTATTGCTCCATTACATTTCTGCCTGCCAGTCTTTGACTCCAATTTACCAGGGCCAGATTCCTAAATTTGCTGAAATTAGCCCTCCTCTAGTTAATATTTTTATTCTAGATTGATTCTTGTCCTTCTCCATAACTAATCTAAACCTTATGAAGCTATAATCACTGTTCACAAGAAGCTCTCCAACTGTGACATTCTCAAATGAACAACATCATTCCCCAGGACTAGATCCAGCAATGCCTCCTTCCTCGTTGGGCAGGAAAAACACTCCAGTTCACCGAGGGTTAACACTTTGCCCAGTTCACCGAGAGTTAACACTTTGCCCAGTTCACCGACAGTTTACACTTTGCCCAATTCACAGAGAGTTAACACTTTCCCCAGTTCATCGAGGGTTAACACTTTGCACATTTCACCGAGAGTTAACACTTTGCCCAGTTCACCGAGGGTTAACACTTTGCCCAGTTCACCGAGAGTTAAAACTTTGCCCAGTTCTCCGAGGGTTAACACTTTACCCAGTTCACCGAGAGTTAACACTTTGCCCAGTTCACCGAGGGTTAACACTTTGCCCAGTTCAGCGAGAGTTAACACTTTGCCCAGTTCACCGAGAGTTAACACTTTGCCCAGTTCACCGAGGGTTAACACTTTGCCCAGTTCACCGAGAGTTAACACATTGCCCAGTTCACCGAGAGTTAACAATGTGCCCTGTTCATCGAGGGTTAACACTTTGCTGAGTTCACCGAGAGTTAACAATTTGCACATTTCACCGAGGGTTAACACTTTTCCCAGTTCGCCGTGGGTTAACACTTTGCCCAGTTCACCGAGAGTTAACACTTTGCCCAGTTCACCGAGAGTTAACACTTTGCCCAGTTCACCGAGGGTAAACACACTGCCCAGTTCACCGAGGGTTAACACTTTGCCCAGTTCACCGAGAGTTAACACTTTGCCCAGTTCACCGAGAGTTAACACTTTGCCCAGTTCACCGAGGGTTAATACTTTGCCAAGTTCACCGAGAGTTAACAATTTGCACAGTTCAACGAGGGTTAACACTTTGCCCAGTTCACCAAGGGTTAACACTTTGCCCAGTTCACCGAGAGTTAACACATTGCCCAGTTCACCGAGGGTTAACAATTTGCCCAGTTCACCGAGGGTTAACACTTTGCCCAGTTCACCGACGGTTAACACTTTGCCCAGTTCACCGAGGGTTAACACTTTGCCCAGAACACCGAGGGTTAAATCTTTGCCCAGTTCTCCGAGAGTTAACACTTTGCCCAGTTCACTGAGAGTTAACATACTGCCCAGTTCACCGAGGATTAACACTTTGCCCAGTTCACTGAGAGTTAACACACTGCCCAGTTCACCGAGGATTAACACTTTGCCCAGTTCACCGAGAGTTAACACTTTGCCCAGTTCACCGAGGGTTAACACTTTGCCCAGTTCACCGAGGGTTAACACTTTGCCCAGAACACCGAGGGTTAAATCTTTGCCCAGTTCACCGAGAGGTAACACTTTGCTCAGTTCACCGAGAGTTAACACTTTGCCCAGTTCACCGAGAGTTAACACTTTGCCCAGTTCACCGTGGGTTAACACTTTGCCCAGTTCACCGAGAGTTAAAACTTTGCTCAGTTCACCGAGGTTAACACTTTGCTCACTTCACCGAGAGTTAACACTTTGCTCAGTTCTCCGAGAGTTAACACTTTGCCCAGTTCACCGAGAGTTAACACTTTGCCCAGTTCACCGAGGGTTAACACTTTGCCCAGTTCACCGAGGGTTAACACATTGCCCAGTTCACCGAGGGTTAAAACTTTGCCCAGTTCACCGAGGGTTAACACTTTGCCCAGTACACCGAGAGTAAACACTTTGCCCAGTTCACCGAGAGTTAACACTTTGCCCAGTTCACCGAGAGTTAACACTTTGCCCAGTTCACCGAGAGTTAACACTTTGCCCAGTTCACCGAGGGTTAACACTTTTCCCAGGTCACCGAGGGTTAACACTTTGCCCCGTTCACCGAGGGTCAACACTTTACCCAGTTCACCGAGATTTATCACATTTTTCCCCGTTCACCGAGGGTTAACACTTTGCCCAGTTCACCGACAGTTAACACTTTGCCCAGTTCACCGAGAGTTAACAATTTCCCCAGTTCAGTGAGGGTTAACAATTTGCACAGTTCACCGAGAGTTAACACTTTGCCCAGTTCACCGAGGGTTAACACTTTGCCAAGTTCACCGAGAGTTAACAATTTTCCCAGTTCACCGAGGGTTAACACTTTGCCCAGTTCACCGAGGGTTAACACTTTGCCCAGTTCACCAAGGGTTAACACTTTACCCAGTTCACCGAGAGTTAACACATTGCCCAGTTCACCGAGAGTTAACACTTTGCCCAGTTCACCGAGGGTTAACACTTTGCCCAGTTCACCGAGGGTTAACACTTTACCCAGGTCACCGAGAGTTAACACTTTGCCCAGTTCACCGAGGATTAACAATTTGCCCAGTTCACCGAGAGTTAACACTTTGCCCAGTTCACCGAAGTTTAACACTCTGCCCAGTTCACCGAGGGTTAAAACTTCGCCCAGTTCACCGAGGGTTAACACTTTGCCCAGTTCACCGAGTGTTAACACTTGGCTCAGTTGACCGAGGGTTAACAATTTGCCCAGTTCACTGAGGGTTAACACTCTGCCCAGTTCACCGAGGGTTAACACTTCGCCCAGTTCACCGAGGGTTAACACTCTGCCCAGTTCACCGAGGGTTAACACGCTGCCCAGTTCACCGAGGGTTAACACTTCGCCCAGTTCACCGAGGGTCAACACTTTGCCCAGTTCACCGAGAGTTAACACTTGGCTCAGTTGACCGAGGGTTAACAATTTGCCCAGTTCACCGAGGGTTAACACTTTGCCCAGTTCACCGAGGGTTAACACTTTGCCCAGTTCACCGAGGGTTAACACTTTGCCCAGTTCACCGAGAGTTAACACTTTGCCCAGTTCACCGAGGGTTAACACTTTGCACATTTCACCAAGAGTTAACACATTGTCCAGTTCACCGAGGGTTAACACTTTGCCCAGTTCACCGAGGGTTAACACTTTGCACATTTCACCGAGGGTTAACACTTTGCCCAGTTCACCGAGAGTTAACACTTTGCTCAGTTCACCGAGGGTTAAAACTTTGCCCAGTTCACCATGGGTTAACAATTTGCACATTTCACCGAGAGTTAACACTTTGCCCAGTTCACCGAGAGTTAACACTTTGCACATTTCACCGAGAGTTAACACTTTGCCCAGTTCACCGGGAGTTAACACTTTGCCCAGTTCACCGAGAGTTAACACTATGCCCAGTTCACCGAGGAATAACAATTTCCCCAGTTCACCGAGAGTTAACAATTTGCCCAGTTCACCGACTATTAACACTTTGCTCAGTTCACCGAGGGTTAACAATTTCCCCAGTTCACCGAGGGTTAACACTTTGCCCAGTTCACCGAGGGTTAACACTTTGCACATTTCACCGAGGGTTAACACTTTGCCCAGTTCACCGAGAGTTAACACATTGCTCAGTTCACAGAGAGTTAACACTTTGCCCAGTTCACCGAGAGTTCACACTTTGCCCAGTTCACCGAGGGTTAACACTTTGCCCAGTTCACCGAGGGTTAACACTTTGCCCAGTTCACCGAGGGTTAACACTTTACCCAGTTCACCGAGAGTTAACACTTTGCCCAGTTCACCGAGGGTTAACAATTTGCCCAGTTCACCGAGAGTTAACACTTTGCCCAGTTCACCGAGAGTTAACACACTGCCCAGTTCACCGAGGGTTAACACTTTGCACATTTCACAGAGAGTTAACACTTTGCCCACTTCACCGAGGGTTAACAATTTGCCCAGTTCAACGAGGGAGAACACTTTGCCCAGTTCACCGAGGGTTAACACTTTGCCCAGTTCACCGAGAGTTAACACATTGCCCAGTTCACCGAGAGTTAACAATTTCTCCAGTTCAGTGAGGGTTAACAATTTGCACAGTTCACCGAGAGTTAACACTTTGCCCAGTTCACCGAGGGTTAACACTTTGCCCAGTGCACCGAGGGTTAACAATTTGCCCAGTGCACCGAGGGTTAACACTTTGCCCAGTTCACCGAGGGTTAACACTTTGTCCAGTTCACAGAGGGTTAACATTTTGCCCAGTTCACCGAGGGTTAACACTTTGCCCAGTTCACCGAGAGTTAACACTTTGCCCAGTTCACCGAGAGTTAACACTTTGCCCAGTTCACTGAGAGTTAACACTTTGCCCAGTTCACCTTGGGTTAACACTTTGCCCAGTTCACCGAGAGTTAACACTTTGCTCAGTTTACCGAGGTTAACAGTTTGCTCACTTCACCGAGAGTTAACACTTTGCCCAGTTCACCGAGAGTTATCACATTTATCCCCGTTCACCGAGGGTTAACACTTTGCCCAGTTCACCGAGAGTTAACACTTTGCCCAGTTCACCGAGGGTTAACACTTTACCCAGTTCACCGAGGGTTAACACTTTACCCAGTTCACCGAGAGTTAACACTTTGCCCAGTTCACCGAGAGTTAACACTTTGCCCAGTTCACCGAGGGTTAACACTTTGCCCAGTTCACCGAGGGTTAATACTTTACCCAGTTCACGGAGTGTTAACACTTTGCCCAGTTCACCGAGGGTTAACAATTTGCCCAGTTCACCGAGAGTTAACACTTTGCCCAGTTCACCGAGAGTTAACACACTGCCCAGTTCACCGAGGGTTAACACTTTGCACATTTCACAGAGAGTTAACACTTTGCCCAGTTCACCGAGGGTTAACAATTTGCCCAGTTCACCGAGGGTTAACACTCTGCCCAGTTCACCGAAGTTTAACATTCTGCCCAGTTCACCGAGGGTTAAAACTTCGCCCAGTTCACCGAGGGTTAACACTCTGCCCAGTTCACCGAGGGTTAACACACTGCCCAGTTCACCGAGGGTTAACACTTCGCCCAGTTCACCGAGGGTTAACACTTTGCCCAGTTCACCGACAGTTAACACTTGGCTCAGTTGACCGAGGGTTAACAACTTGCCCAGTTCACCGAGGGTTAACACTTTGCCCAGTTCACCAAGGGTTAACACTTTGCCCAGTTCACCGAGGGTTAACACTTTGCCCAGTTCACCGAGAGTTAACAATTTGCCCAGTTCACCGAGGGTTAACACTTTGCCCAGTTCACCGAGAGTTAACACTTTGCCCAGTTCACCGAGTGCTAACACTTTGCCCAGTTCACCAAGGGTTAACACTTTGCCAAGTTCACCGAGAGTTAACAATTTGCCCAGTTCAACGAGGGTTAACACTTTGCCCAGTTCACCGAGGGTTAACACTTTGCACATTTCACCGAGAGTTAACACTTTCCCCAGTTCATCGAGGGTTAACACTTTGCACATTTCACCGAGAGTTAACACTTTGCCCAGTTCACCGAGGGTTAACACTTTGCCCAGTTCACCGAGAGTTAACACTTTGCCCAGTTCTCCGATGGTTAACACTTTACCCAGTTCACCGAGAGTTAACACTTTGCCCAGTTCACCGAGGGTTAACACTTTGCCCAGTTCAGCGAGAGTTAACACTTTGCCCAGTTCACCGAGAGTTAACACTTTGCCCAGTTCACCGAGGGTTAACACTTTGCCCAGTTCACCGAGAGTTAACACATTGCCCAGTTCACCGAGAGTTAACAATGTGCCCTGTTCATCGAGGGTTAACACTTTGCTGAGTTCACCGAGAGTTAACAATTTGCACATTTCACCAAGGGTTAACACTTTGCCCAGTTCGCCGTGGGTTAACACTTTGCCCAGTTCACCGAGAGTTAACACTTTGCCCAGTTCACCGAGAGTTAACACTTTGCCCAGTTCACCGAGGGTAAACACACTGCCCAGTTCACCGAGGGTTAACACTTTGCCCAGTTCACCGAGAGTTAACACTTTGCCCAGTTCACCGAGAGTTAACACTTTGCCCAGTTCACCGAGGGTTAATACTTTGCCAAGTTCACCGAGAGTTAACAATTTGCACAGTTCAACGAGGGTTAACACTTTGCCCAGTTCACCAAGGGTTAACACTTTGCCCAGTTCACCGAGAGTTAACACATTGCCCAGTTCACCGAGGGTTAACAATTTGCCCAGTTCACCGAGGGTTAACACTTTGCCCAGTTCACCGACGGTTAACACTTTGCCCAGTTCACCGAGGGTTAACACTTTGCCCAGAACACCGAGGGTTAAATCTTTGCCCAGTTCTCCGAGAGTTAACACTTTGCCCAGTTCACTGAGAGTTAACATACTGCCCAGTTCACCGAGGATTAACACTTTGCCCAGTTCACTGAGAGTTAACACACTGCCCAGTTCACCGAGGATTAACACTTTGCCCAGTTCACCGAGAGTTAACACTTTGCCCAGTTCACCGAGGGTTAACACTTTGCCCAGTTCACCGAGGGTTAACACTTTGCCCAGAACACCGAGGGTTAAATCTTTGCCCAGTTCACCGAGAGGTAACACTTTGCTCAGTTCACCGAGAGTTAACACTTTGCCCAGTTCACCGAGAGTTAACACTTTGCCCAGTTCACCGTGGGTTAACACTTTGCCCAGTTCACCGAGAGTTAAAACTTTGCTCAGTTCACCGAGGTTAACACTTTGCTCACTTCACCGAGAGTTAACACTTTGCTCAGTTCTCCGAGAGTTAACACTTTGCCCAGTTCACCGAGGGTTAACACTTTGCCCAGTTCACCGAGGGTTAACACATTGCCCAGTTCACCGAGGGTTAAAACTTTGCCCAGTTCACCGAGGGTTAACACTTTGCCCAGTTCACCGAGAGTAAACACTTTGCCCAGTTCACCGAGAGTTAACACTTTGCCCAGTTCACCGAGAGTTAACACTTTGCCCAGTTCACCGAGAGTTAACACTTTGCCCAGTTCACCGAGGGTTAACACTTTTCCCAGGTCACCGAGGGTTAACACTTTGCCCCGTTCACCGAGGGTCAACACTTTACCCAGTTCACCGAGATTTATCACATTTTTCCCCGTTCACCGAGGGTTAACACTTTGCCCAGTTCACCGAGAGTTAACACTTTACCCAGTTCACCGAGAGTTATCACATTTTTCCCCGTTCACCGAGAGTTAACACTTTGCCCAGTTCACCGAGGGTTAACACTTTGCCCAGTTCACCAAGGGTTAACACTTTACCCAGTTCACCGAGAGTTAACACATTGCCCAGTTCACCGAGAGTTAACACTTTGCCCAGTTCACCGAGGGTTAACACTTTGCCCAGTTCACCGAGGGTTAACACTTTACCCAGGTCACCGAGAGTTAACACTTTGCCCAGTTCACCGAGGATTAACAATTTGCCCAGTTCACCGAGAGTTAACACTTTGCCCAGTTCACCGAAGTTTAACACTCTGCCCAGTTCACCGAGGGTTAAAACTTCACCCAGTTCACCGAGGGTTAACACTCTGCCCAGTTCACCTTGGGTTAACAGACTGCCCAGTTCACCGAGAGTTAACACTTCGCCCAGTTCACCGAGGGTTAACACTTTGCCCAGTTCACCGAGTGTTAACACTTGGCTCAGTTGACCGAGGGTTAACAATTTGCCCAGTTCACTGAGGGTTAACACTCTGCCCAGTTCACCGAGGGTTAACACTTCGCCCAGTTCACCGAGGGTTAACACTCTGCCCAGTTCACCGAGGGTTAACACGCTGCCCAGTTCACCGAGGGTTAACACTTCGCCCAGTTCACCGAGGGTCAACACTTTGCCCAGTTCACCGAGAGTTAACACTTGGCTCAGTTGACCGAGGGTTAACAATTTGCCCAGTTCACCGAGGGTTAACACTTTGCCCAGTTCACCGAGGGTTAACACTTTGCCCAGTTCACCGAGGGTTAACACTTTGCCCAGTTCACCGAGAGTTAACACTTTGCCCAGTTCACCGAGGGTTAACACTTTGCACATTTCACCAAGAGTTAACACATTGTCCAGTTCACCGAGGGTTAACACTTTGCCCAGTTCACCGAGGGTTAACACTTTGCACATTTCACCGAGGGTTAACACTTTGCCCAGTTCACCGAGAGTTAACACTTTGCTCAGTTCACCGAGGGTTAAAACTATGCCCAGTTCACCATGGGTTAACAATTTGCACATTTCACCGAGAGTTAACACTTTGCCCAGTTCACCGAGAGTTAACACTTTGCACATTTCACCGAGAGTTAACACTTTGCCCAGTTCACCGGGAGTTAACACTTTGCCCAGTTCACCGAGAGTTAACACTATGCACAGTTCACCGAGGAATAACAATTTCCCCAGTTCACCGAGAGTTAACAATTTGCCCAGTTCACCGACTATTAACACTTTGCTCAGTTCACCGAGGGTTAACAATTTCCCCAGTTCACCGAGGGTTAACACTTTGCCCAGTTCACCGAGGGTTAACACTTTGCACATTTCACCGAGGGTTAACACTTTGCCCAGTTCACCGAGAGTTAACACATTGCTCAGTTCACAGAGAGTTAACACTTTGCCCAGTTCACCGAGAGTTCACACTTTGCCCAGTTCACCGAGGGTTAACACTTTGCCCAGTTCACCGAGGGTTAACACTTTGCCCAGTTCACCGAGGGTTAACACTTTACCCAGTTCACCGAGAGTTAACACTTTGCCCAGTTCACCGAGGGTTAACAATTTGCCCAGTTCACCGAGAGTTAACACTTTGCCCAGTTCACCGAGAGTTAACACACTGCCCAGTTCACCGAGGGTTAACACTTTGCACATTTCACAGAGAGTTAACACTTTGCCCACTTCACCGAGGGTTAACAATTTGCCCAGTTCAACGAGGGAGAACACTTTGCCCAGTTCACCGAGGGTTAACACTTTGCCCAGTTCACCGAGAGTTAACACATTGCCCAGTTCACCGAGAGTTAACAATTTCCCCAGTTCAGTGAGGGTTAACAATTTGCACAGTTCACCGAGAGTTAACACTTTGTCCAGTTCACCGAGGGTTAACACTTTGCCCAGTGCACCGAGGGTTAACAATTTGCCCAGTTCACCGAGGGTTAACACTTTGCCCAGTTCACCGAGGGTTAACACTTTGTCCAGTTCACAGAGGGTTAACATTTTGCCCAGTTCACCGAGGGTTAACACTTTGCCCAGTTCACCGAGAGTTAACACTTTGCCCAGTTCACCGAGAGTTAACACTTTGCCCAGTTCACTGAGAGTTAACACTTTGCCCAGTTCACCTTGGGTTAACACTTTGCCCAGTTCACCGAGAGTTAACACTTTGCTCAGTTTACCGAGGTTAACAGTTTGCTCACTTCACCGAGAGTTAACACTTTGCCCAGTTCACCGAGAGTTATCACATTTATCCCCGTTCACCGAGGGTTAACACTTTGCCCAGTTCACCGAGAGTTAACACTTTGCCCAGTTCACCGAGGGTTAACACTTTACCCAGTTCACCGAGGGTTAACACTTTACCCAGTTCACCGAGAGTTAAAACTTTGCCCAGTTCACCGAGAGTTAACACTTTGCCCAGTTCACCGAGGGTTAACACTTTGCCCAGTTCACCGAGGGTTAATACTTTACCCAGTTCACCGAGTGTTAACACTTTGCCCAGTTCACCGAGGGTTAACAATTTGCCCAGTTCACCGAGAGTTAACACTTTGCCCAGTTCACCGAGAGTTAACACACTGCCCAGTTCACCGAGGGTTAACACTTTGCACATTTCACAGAGAGTTAACACTTTGCCCAGTTCACCGAGGGTTAACAATTTGCCCAGTTCACCGAGGGTTAACACTCTGCCCAGTTCACCGAAGTTTAACATTCTGCCCAGTTCACCGAGGGTTAAAACTTCGCCCAGTTCACCGAGGGTTAACACTCTGCCCAGTTCACCGAGGGTTAACACACTGCCCAGTTCACCGAGGGTTAACACTTCGCCCAGTTCACCGAGGGTTAACACTTTGCCCAGTTCACCGACAGTTAACACTTGGCTCAGTTGACCGAGGGTTAACAACTTGCCCAGTTCACCGAGGGTTAACACTTTGCCCAGTTCACCAAGGGTTAACACTTTGCCCAGTTCACCGAGGGTTAACACTTTGCCCAGTTCACCGAGAGTTAACAATTTGCCCAGTTCACCGAGGGTTAACACTTTGCCCAGTTCACCGAGAGTTAACACTTTGCCCAGTTCACCGAGAGTTAACACTTTGCCCAGTTCACCGAGAGTTAACACTTTGCCCAGTTCACCGAGGTTAACACTTTGCCCAGTTCACCGAGAGTTAACACTTTGCCCAGTTCACCGAGAGTTAACACTTTGCCCAGTTCACCGAGGGTTAACACTTTGCCCAGTTCACCGAGAGTTAACACTTTGCCCAGTTCACCGAGGGTTAACACTTTGCCCAGTTCACCGAGGGTTAACACTTTGCCCAGTTCACCGAGAGTTAACACTTTGCCCAGTTCACCGAGAGTTAACACTTTGCCCAGTTCACCGAGAGTTAACACTTTGCCCAGTTCACCGAGAGTTAACACTTTGCCCAGTTCACCGAGAGTTAACACTTTGCCCAGTTCACCGAGGGTTAACACTTTGCCCAGTTCACCGAGGGTTAACACTTTGCCCAGTTCACCGAGAGTTAACACTTTGCCCAGTTCACCGAGGGTTAACACTTTGCCCAGTTCACCGAGGGTTAACACTTTGCCCAGTTCACCGAGAGTTAACACTTTGCCCAGTTCACCGAGAGTTAACACTTTGCCCAGTTCACCGAGAGTTAACACTTTGCCCAGTTCACCGAGGGTTAACACTTTGCCCAGTTCACCGAGAGTTAACACTTTGCCCAGTTCACCGAGAGTTAACACTTTGCCCAGTTCACCGAGGGTTAACACTTTGCCCAGTTCACCGAGGAGTTAACACTTTGCCCAGTTCACCGAGAGTTAACACTTTGCCCAGTTCACCGAGGAGTTAACACTTTGCCCAGTTCACCGAGAGTTAACACTTTGCCCAGTTCACCGAGAGTTAACACTTTGCCCAGTTCACCGAGAGTTAACACTTTGCCCAGTTCACCGAGGGTTAACACTTTGCCCAGTTCACCGAGGGTTAACACTTTGCCCAGTTCACCGAGAGTTAACACTTTGCCCAGTTCACCGAGGGTTAACACTTTGCCCAGTTCACCGAGAGTTAACACTTTGCCCAGTTCACCGAGGGTTAACACTTTGCCCAGTTCACCGAGGGTTAACACTTTGCCCAGTTCACCGAGGGTTAACACTTTGCCCAGTTCACCGAGGGTTAACACTTTGCCCAGTTCACCGAGGGTTAACACTTTGCCCAGTTCACCGAGGGTTAACACTTTGCCCAGTTCACCGAGGGTTAACACTTTGCCCAGTTCACCGAGGGTTAACACTTTGCCCAGTTCACCGAGGGTTAACACTTTGCCCAGTTCACCGAGGGTTAACACTTTGCCCAGTTCACCGAGGGTTAACACTTTGCCCAGTTCACCGAGGGTTAACACTTTGCCCAGTTCACCGAGGTTAACACTTTGCCCAGTTCACCGAGGGTTAACACTTTGCCAGTTCACCGAGGGTTAACACTTTGCCCAGTTCACCGAGGTTAACACTTTGCCAGTTCACCGAGGTTAACACTTGCCCAGTTCACCGAGAGTTAACACTTTGCCCAGTTCACCGAGAGTTAACACATTGCCCAGTTCACCGAGGGTTAACACTTTGCCAGTTCACCGAGATTAACACTTTGCCAGTTCACCGAGAGTTAACACTTTGCCCAGTCACCGAGAGTTAACACTTTGACCAGTCACCGAGAGTTAACACTATGCCCAGTTCACCTGAGGGTTAACACATGCCCAGTTCACCGAGAGTTAACACTTCTCCCAGTTCACCGAGAGTTAACACTTGCCCAGTTTCACCGAGGGTTACCACTTTTGGCCCAGTTCACCGAGAGTTAACACTTTCCCAGTTCACCGAGAGTTAACACTTTGCCCAGTTCACCGAGGGTTAACACTTTGCCCAGTTCACCTGAGAGTTAACACTTTGCCCAGTTCACCGAGGGTTAACACTTTGCCCAGTTCACCGAGGTTAACACTTTGCCCAGTTCACCGAGGGTTAACACTTTGCCAGTTCACCGAGAGTTAACACTTTGCCCAGTTCACCGAGAGTTAACACTTTGCCCAGTTCACCGAGGGTTAACACTTTGCCCAGTTCACCGAGGGTTAACACTTTGCCCAGTTCACCGAGGGTTAACACTTTGCCCAGTTCACCGAGAGTTAACACTTTGCCCAGTTCACCGAGAGTTAACACTTTGCCCAGTTCACCGAGGGTTAACACTTTGCCCAGTTCACCGAGAGTTAACACTTTGCCCAGTTCACCGAGAGTTAACACATTGCCCAGTTCACCGAGGGTTAACACTTTGCCCAGTTCACCGAGAGTTAACACTTTGCCCAGTTCACCGAGGGTTAACAATTTGCCCAGTTCTACGAGAGTTAACACTTTGCCCAGTTCACCGAGGGTTAACACTTTGCCCAGTTCACCGAGAGTTAACACTTTGCCCAGTTCACCGAGAGTTAACACTTTGCCCAGTTCACCGAGGGTTAACACTTTGCCCAGTTCACCGAGAGTTAACACTTTGCCCAGTTCACCGAGGGTTAACACTTTGCCCAGTTCACCGAGAGTTAACACTTTGCCCAGTTCACCGAGGGTTAACACTTTGCCCAGTTCACCGAGGGTTAACACTTTGCCCAGTTCACCGAGGGTTAACACTTTGCCCAGTTCACCGAGGGTTAACACTTTGCCCAGTTCACCGAGAGTTAACACTTTGCCCAGTTCACCGAGAGTTAACACTTTGCCCAGTTCACCGAGAGTTAACACTTTGCCCAGTTCACCGAGGGTTAACACTTTGCCCAGTTCACCGAGAGTTAACACTTTGCCCAGTTCACCGAGGTTAACACTTTGCCCAGTTCACCGAGAGTTAACACTTTGCCCAGTTCACCGAGAGTTAACACTTTGCCCAGTTCACCGAGGGTTAACACTTTGCCCAGTTCACCGAGAGTTAACACTTTGCCCAGTTCACCGAGGGTTAACACTTTGCCCAGTTCACCGAGGGTTAACACTTTGCCCAGTTCACCGAGAGTTAACACTTTGCCCAGTTCACCGAGAGTTAACACTTTGCCCAGTTCACCGAGGGTTAACACTTTGCCCAGTTCACCGAGGTTAACACTTTGCCCAGTTCACCGAGAGTTAACACTTTGCCCAGTTCACCGAGGGTTAACACTTTGCCCAGTTCACCGAGAGTTAACACTTTGCCCAGTTCACCGAGAGTTAACACTTTGCCCAGTTCACCGAGGGTTAACACTTTGCCCAGTTCACCGAGAGTTAACACTTTGCCCAGTTCACCGAGGGTTAACACTTTGCCCAGTTCACCGAGGGTTAACACTTTGCCCAGTTCACCGAGAGTTAACACTTTGCCCAGTTCACCGAGGGTTAACACTTTGCCCAGTTCACCGAGGGTTAACACTTTGCCCAGTTCACCGAGAGTTAACACTTTGCCCAGTTCACCGAGAGTTAACACTTTGCCCAGTTCACCGAGGGTTAACACTTTGCCCAGTTCACCGAGAGTTAACACTTTGCCCAGTTCACCGAGGTTAACACTTTGCCCAGTTCACCGAGGGTTAACACTTTGCCCAGTTCACCGAGGGTTAACACTTTGCCCAGTTCACCGAGAGTTAACACTTTGCCCAGTTCACCGAGAGTTAACACTTTGCCCAGTTCACCGAGGGTTAACACTTTGCCCAGTTCACCGAGAGTTAACACTTTGCCCAGTTCACCGAGGTTAACACTTTGCCCAGTTCACCGAGGGTTAACACTTTGCCCAGTTCACCGAGAGTTAACACTTTGCCCAGTTCACCGAGAGTTAACACTTTGCCCAGTTCACCGAGGGTTAACACTTTGCCCAGTTCACCGAGGGTTAACACTTTGCCCAGTTCACCGAGGGTTAACACTTTGCCCAGTTCACCGAGGGTTAACACTTTGCCCAGTTCACCGAGGTTAACACTTTGCCCAGTTCACCGAGGTTAACACTTTGCCCAGTTCACCGAGAGTTAACACTTTGCCCAGTTCACCGAGGTTAACACTTCTGCCCAGTTCACCGAGGGTTAACACATTGCCCAGTTCACCGAGGTTAACACTTTGCCCAGTTCACCGAGAGTTAACACTTTGCCCATTTCACCGAGGGTTAACACTTTGCCCAGTTCACCAGAGGTTAACACTTTGCCAGTTCACCGAGAGTTAACACTATGCCCAGTTCACCGAGGGTTAACCAATTTGCCCAGTTCACCGAGAGTTAACACTTTGCCCAGTTCACCGAGGGTTAACACTTTGCCCAGTTCACCGAGGGTTAACACTTTGCCCAGTTCACCGAGGGTTAACACTTTGCCCAGTTCACCGAGGGTTAACACTTTGCCCAGTTCACCGAGGTTAACACTTTGCCCAGTTCACCGAGAGTTAACACTTTGCCCAGTTCACCGAGAGTTAACACTTTGCCCAGTTCACCGAGAGTTAACACTTTGCCCAGTTCACCGAGGTTAACACTTTGCCCAGTTCACCGAGAGTTAACACTTTGCCCAGTTCACCGAGGGTTAACACTTTGCCCAGTTCACCGAGAGTTAACACTTTGCCCAGTTCACCGAGAGTTAACACTTTGCCCAGTTCACCGAGGTTAACACTTTGCCCAGTTCACCGAGAGTTAACACTTTGCCCAGTTCACCGAGGGTTAACACTTTGCCCAGTTCACCGAGGTTAACACATTGCCCAGTTCACCGAGAGTTAACACTTTGCCCAGTTCACCGAGGGTTAACACTTTGCCCAGTTCACCGAGGGTTAACACTTTGCCCAGTTCACCGAGGTTAACACTTTGCCCAGTTCACCGAGGGTTAACACTTTGCCCAGTTCACCGAGAGTTAACACTTTGCCCAGTTCACCGAGGGTTAACACTTTGCCCAGTTCACCGAGGGTTAACACTTTGCCCAGTTCACCGAGAGTTAACACTTTGCCCAGTTCACCGAGGGTTAACACTTTGCCCAGTTCACCGAGAGTTAACACTTTGCCCAGTTCACCGAGAGTTAACACTTTGCCCAGTTCACCGAGAGTTAACACTTTGCCCAGTTCACCGAGGGTTAACACTTTGCCCAGTTCACCGAGGGTTAACACTTTGCCCAGTTCACCGAGAGTTAACACTTTGCCCAGTTCACCGAGAGTTAACACTTTGCCCAGTTCACCGAGAGTTAACACTTTGCCCAGTTCACCGAGAGTTAACACTTTGCCCAGTTCACCGAGAGTTAACACTTTGCCCAGTTCACCGAGGGTTAACACTTTGCCCAGTTCACCGAGGGTTAACACTTTGCCCAGTTCACCGAGGGTTAACACTTTGCCCAGTTCACCGAGAGTTAACACTTTGCCCAGTTCACCGAGGGTTAACACTTTGCCCAGTTCACCGAGAGTTAACACTTTGCCCAGTTCACCGAGAGTTAACACTTTGCCCAGTTCACCGAGGGTTAACACTTTGCCCAGTTCACCGAGGGTTAACACTTTGCCCAGTTCACCGAGAGTTAACACTTTGCCCAGTTCACCGAGAGTTAACACTTTGCCCAGTTCACCGAGGGTTAACACTTTGCCCAGTTCACCGAGAGTTAACACTTTGCCCAGTTCACCGAGAGTTAACACTTTGCCCAGTTCACCGAGAGTTAACACTTTGCCCAGTTCACCGAGGGTTAACACTTTGCCCAGTTCACCGAGGGTTAACACTTTGCCCAGTTCACCGAGGGTTAACACTTTGCCCAGTTCACCGAGAGTTAACACTTTGCCCAGTTCACCGAGGGTTAACACTTTGCCCAGTTCACCGAGAGTTAACACTTTGCCCAGTTCACCGAGGGTTAACACTTTGCCCAGTTCACCGAGAGTTAACACTTTGCCCAGTTCACCGAGGGTTAACACTTTGCCCAGTTCACCGAGAGTTAACACTTTGCCCAGTTCACCGAGGGTTAACACTTTGCCCAGTTCACCGAGGGTTAACACTTTGCCCAGTTCACCGAGGGTTAACACTTTGCCCAGTTCACCGAGGGTTAACACTTTGCCCAGTTCACCGAGAGTTAACACTTTGCCCAGTTCACCGAGAGTTAACACTTTGCCCAGTTCACCGAGGTTAACACTTTGCCCAGTTCACCGAGAGTTAACAATTTGCCCAGTTCACCGAGGGTTAACACTTTGCCCAGTTCACCGAGGGTTAACACTTTGCCCAGTTCACCGAGAGTTAACACTTTGCCAGTTCACCGAGAGTTAACACTTTGCCCAGTTCACCGAGGGTTAACACTTTGCCCAGTTCACCGAGAGTTAACACTTTGCCCAGTTCACCGAGGTTAACACTTTGCCCAGTTCACCGAGGGTTAACACTTTGCCCAGTTCACCGAGGGTTAACACTTTGCCCAGTTCACCGAGGGTTAACACTTTGCCCAGTTCACCGAGAGTTAACACTTTGCCCAGTTCACCGAGAGTTAACACTTTGCCCAGTTCACCGAGGGTTAACACTTTGCCCAGTTCACCGAGGGTTAACACTTTGCCCAGTTCACCGAGAGTTAACACTTTGCCCAGTTCACCGAGGGTTAACACTTTGCCCAGTTCACCGAGGGTTAACACTTTGCCCAGTTCACCGAGGGTTAACACTTTGCCCAGTTCACCGAGGGTTAACACTTTGCCCAGTTCACCGAGGGTTAACACTTTGCCCAGTTCACCGAGAGTTAACACTTTGCCCAGTTCACCGAGAGTTAACACTTTGCCCAGTTCACCGAGAGTTAACACTTTGCCCAGTTCACCGAGAGTTAACACTTTGCCCAGTTCACCGAGAGTTAACACTTTGCCCAGTTCACCGAGGGTTAACACTTTGCCCAGTTCACCGAGAGTTAACACTTTGCCCAGTTCACCGAGAGTTAACACTTTGCCCAGTTCACCGAGAGTTAACACTTTGCCCAGTTCACCGAGGGTTAACACTTTGCCCAGTTCACCGAGAGTTAACACTTTGCCCAGTTCACCGAGAGTTAACACTTTGCCCAGTTCACCGAGAGTTAACACTTTGCCCAGTTCACCGAGAGTTAACACTTTGCCCAGTTCACCGAGAGTTAACACTTTGCCCAGTTCACCGAGGGTTAACACTTTGCCCAGTTCACCGAGAGTTAACACTTTGCCCAGTTCACCGAGGTTAACACTTTGCCCAGTTCACCGAGAGTTAACACTTTGCCCAGTTCACCGAGAGTTAACACTTTGCCCAGTTCACCGAGAGTTAACACTTTGCCCAGTTCACCGAGGGTTAACACTTTGCCCAGTTCACCGAGGTTAACACTTTGCCCAGTTCACCGAGAGTTAACACTTTGCCCAGTTCACCGAGGGTTAACACTTTGCCCAGTTCACCGAGAGTTAACACTTTGCCCAGTTCACCGAGAGTTAACACTTTGCCCAGTTCACCGAGGGTTAACACTTTGCCCAGTTCACCGAGAGTTAACACTTTGCCCAGTTCACCGAGGGTTAACACTTTGCCCAGTTCACCGAGAGTTAACACTTTGCCCAGTTCACCGAGGTTAACACTTTGCCCAGTTCACCGAGAGTTAACACTTTGCCCAGTTCACCGAGGGTTAACACTTTGCCCAGTTCACCGAGAGTTAACACTTTGCCCAGTTCACCGAGAGTTAACACTTTGCCCAGTTCACCGAGAGTTAACACTTTGCCCAGTTCACCGAGAGTTAACACTTTGCCCAGTTCACCGAGGGTTAACACTTTGCCCAGTTCACCGAGAGTTAACACTTTGCCCAGTTCACCGAGAGTTAACACTTTGCCCAGTTCACCGAGGGTTAACACTTTGCCCAGTTCACCGAGGGTTAACACTTTGCCCAGTTCACCGAGAGTTAACACTTTGCCCAGTTCACCGAGGGTTAACACTTTGCCCAGTTCACCGAGAGTTAACACTTTGCCCAGTTCACCGAGAGTTAACACTTTGCCCAGTTCACCGAGGGTTAACACTTGCCCAGTTCACCGAGGGTTAACACTTTGCCCAGTTCACCGAGGTTAACACTTTGCCCAGTTCACCGAGGTTAACACTTTGCCCAGTTCACCGAGGGTTAACACTTTGCCCAGTTCACCGAGGTTAACACTTTGCCCAGTTCACCGAGAGTTAACACTTTGCCAGTTCACCGAGGGTTAACACTTTGCCCAGTTCACCGAGAGTTAACACTTTGCCCAGTTCACCGAGGGTTAACACTTTGCCCAGTTCACCGAGGGTTAACACTTTGCCCAGTTCACCGAGGGTTAACACTTTGCCCAGTTCACCGAGGGTTAACACTTGCCCAGTTCACCGAGGGTTAACACTTTGCCCAGTTCACCGAGAGTTAACACTTTGCCCAGTTCACCGAGAGTTAACACTTTGCCCAGTTCACCGAGAGTTAACACTTTGCCCAGTTCACCGAGGGTTAACACTTTGCCCAGTTCACCGAGGTTTAACACTTTGCCCAGTTCACCGAGGTTAACACTTTGCCCAGTTCACCGAGAGTTAACACTTTGCCCAGTTCACCGAGGGTTAACACTTTGCCCAGTTCACCGAGAGTTAACACTTTGCCCAGTTCACCGAGGGTTAACACTTTGCCCAGTTCACCGAGGGTTAACACTTTGCCCAGTTCACCGAGGGTTAACACTTTGCCCAGTTCACCGAGAGTTAACACTTTGCCCAGTTCACCGAGGGTTAACACTTTGCCCAGTTCACCGAGAGTTAACACTTTGCCCAGTTCACCGAGGGTTAACACTTTGCCCAGTTCACCGAGAGTTAACACTTTGCCCAGTTCACCGAGGGTTAACACTTTGCCCAGTTCACCGAGAGTTAACACTTTGCCCAGTTCACCGAGAGTTAACACTTTGCCCAGTTCACCGAGGGTTAACACTTTGCCCAGTTCACCGAGAGTTAACACTTTGCCCAGTTCACCGAGAGTTAACACTTTGCCCAGTTCACCGAGAGTTAACACTTTGCCCAGTTCACCGAGAGTTAACACTTTGCCCAGTTCACCGAGGGTTAACACTTTGCCCAGTTCACCGAGGGTTAACACTTTGCCCAGTTCACCGAGAGTTAACACATTGCCCAGTTCACCGAGGTTAACACTTTGCCCAGTTCACCGAGAGTTAACACTTTGCCCAGTTCACCGAGGGTTAACACTTTGCCCAGTTCACCGAGGGTTAACACTTGCCCAGTTCACCGAGGTTAACACTTTGCCCAGTTCACCGAGAGTTAACACTTTGCCCAGTTCACCGAGGGTTAACACTTTGCCCAGTTCACCGAGAGTTAACACTTTGCCCAGTTCACCGAGAGTTAACACTTGCCCAGTTCACCGAGGGTTAACACTTTGCCCAGTTCACCGAGAGTTAACACTTTGCCCAGTTCACCGAGGTTAACACTTTGCCCAGTTCACCGAGAGTTAACACTTTGCCCAGTTCACCGAGGGTTAACACTTTGCCCAGTTCACCGAGAGTTAACACTTTGCCCAGTTCACCGAGAGTTAACACTTTGCCCAGTTCACCGAGAGTTAACACTTTGCCCAGTTCACCGAGAGTTAACACTTTGCCCAGTTCACCGAGAGTTAACACTTTGCCCAGTTCACCGAGGGTTAACACTTTGCCCAGTTCACCGAGGGTTAACACTTTGCCCAGTTCACCGAGGGTTAACACTTTGCCAGTTCACCGAGAGTTAACACTTTGCCCAGTTCACCGAGGGTTAACACTTTGCCCAGTTCACCGAGAGTTAACACTTTGCCCAGTTCACCGAGGGTTAACACTTTGCCCAGTTCACCGAGGGTTAACACTTTGCCCAGTTCACCGAGGGTTAACACTTTGCCCAGTTCACCGAGAGTTAACACTTTGCCCAGTTCACCGAGGGTTAACACTTTGCCCAGTTCACCGAGTGTTAACACTTTGCCCAGTTCACCGAGGTTAACACTTTGCCCAGTTCACCGAGGTTAACACTTTGCCCAGTTCACCGAGAGTTAACACTTTGCCCAGTTCACCGAGAGTTAACACTTTGCCCAGTTCACCGAGGGTTAACACTTTGCCCAGTTCACCGAGAGTTAACACTTTGCCCAGTTCACCGAGGGTTAACACTTTGCCCAGTTCACCGAGGGTTAACACTTTGCCCAGTTCACCGAGAGTTAACACTTTGCCCAGTTCACCGAGAGTTAACACTTTGCCCAGTTCACCGAGAGTTAACACTTTGCCCAGTTCACCGAGGTTAACACTTTGCCCAGTTCACCGAGAGTTAACACTTTGCCCAGTTCACCGAGGGTTAACACTTTGCCCAGTTCACCGAGAGTTAACACTTTGCCCAGTTCACCGAGAGTTAACACTTTGCCCAGTTCACCGAGGGTTAACACTTTGCCCAGTTCACCGAGAGTTAACACTTTGCCCAGTTCACCGAGGGTTAACACTTTGCACAGTTCACCGAGGGTTAACACTCTGCCCAGTTCACCGAAGTTTAACACTTTGCCCAGTTCACCGAGGGTTAACACTTCGCCCAGTTCACCGAGGGTTAACACTTTGCCCAGTTCACCGAGGGTTAACACTTTGCCCAGTTCACCGAGGGTTAACACTTTGCCCAGTTCACCGAGGGTTAACACTTTGCCCAGTTCACCGAGAGTTAACACTTTGCCCAGTTCACCGAGAGTTAACACTTTGCCCAGTTCACCGAGGGTTAACACTTTGCCCAGTTCACCGAGGGTTAACACTTTGCCCAGTTCACCGAGAGTTAACACTTTGCCCAGTTCACCGAGGGTTAACACTTTGCCCAGTTCACCGAGGGTTAACACTTTGCCCAGTTCACCGAGGGTTAACACTTTGCCCAGTTCACCGAGGGTTAACACTTTGCCCAGTTCACCGAGGGTTAACACTTTGCCCAGTTCACCGAGAGTTAACACTTTGCCCAGTTCACCGAGAGTTAACACTTTGCCCAGTTCACCGAGAGTTAACACTTTGCCCAGTTCACCGAGAGTTAACACTTTGCCCAGTTCACCGAGAGTTAACACTTTGCCCAGTTCACCGAGGGTTAACACTTTGCCCAGTTCACCGAGAGTTAACACTTTGCCCAGTTCACCGAGGGTTAACACTTTGCCCAGTTCACCGAGAGTTAACACTTTGCCCAGTTCACCGAGGGTTAACACTTTGCCCAGTTCACCGAGAGTTAACACTTTGCTCAGTTCACCGAGAGATAAGACTTTGCCCAGTTCACCGAGAGGTAACACTTTGCCCAGTTCACCGAGAGTTAACACTTTGCCCAGTTCACCGAGAGTTAACACTTTGCCCAGTTCACCGAGGGTTAACACTTTGCCCAGTTCACCGAGGGTTAACACTTTGCCCAGTTCACCGAGGGTTAACACTTTGCCCAGTTCACCGAGAGTTAACACTTTGCCCAGTTCACCGAGGGTTAACACTTTGCCCAGTTCACCGAGGGTTAACACTTTGCCCAGTTCACCGAGGGTTAACACTTTGCCCAGTTCACCGAGGGTTAACACTTTGCCCAGTTCACCGAGAGTTAACACTTTGCCCAGTTCACCGAGAGTTAACACTTTGCCCAGTTCACCGAGGGTTAACACTTTGCCCAGTTCACCGAGAGTTAACACTTTGCCCAGTTCACCGAGGGTTAACACTTTGCCCAGTTCACCGAGGGTTAACACTTTGCCCAGTTCACCGAGGTTAACACTTTGCCCAGTTCACCGAGAGTTAACACTTTGCCCAGTTCACCGAGGGTTAACACTTTGCCCAGTTCACCGAGAGTTAACACTTTGCCCAGTTCACCGAGAGTTAACACTTTGCCCAGTTCACCGAGGGTTAACACTTTGCCCAGTTCACCGAGGGTTAACACTTTGCCCAGTTCACCGAGGGTTAACACTTTGCCCAGTTCACCGAGAGTTAACACTTTGCCCAGTTCACCGAGAGTTAACACTTTGCCCAGTTCACCGAGGGTTAACACTTTGCCCAGTTCTCCAGAGGGTTAACACTTTGCCCAGTTCACCGAGGGTTAACACTTGCCCAGTTCACCGAGGGTTAACACTTTGCCCAGTTCACCGAGAGTTAACACTTGCCCAGTTCACCGAGGGCTGAACAATTTGCCCAGTCACAGAGAGTTAACACTTTGCCCAGTTCACCGTGGGTTTACACTTTGCCCAGTTAATCGAGGGTTAACACCTTTGCCCAGTTCACCGAGGGGTTAACACTTTGCCCTGTTCACCGAGAGTTAACACTTGCACCAGTTCACCGAGGGTTAAAACTTTGCCCAGTTTCACCGGAGGTTAACACTTTTTGCCCAGTTCACCGAGGGTTAACACTTTGCCCAGTTCACCGAGAGTTAACACTTTGCCCAGTTCACCGAGAGTTAACACTTTGCCAGTTCACTGAGGTTAACACTTTGCCCAGTTCACCGAGAGTTAACACTTTGCCCAGTTCACCGAGAGTGAACACTTTGCCCAGTTCACCGAGAGTTAACACTTTGCCCAGTTCACCGAGAGTTAACACTTTGCCCAGTTCACCGAGAGTTAACACTTTGCCCAGTTCACCGAGGGTTAACACTTTGCCCAGTTCACGAGAGTTAACACTTTGCCAGTTCACCGAGTTAACACTTTGCCCAGTCACGAGAGTTAACACTTTGCCCAGTTCACCGAGAGTTAACACTTTGCCCAGTTCACACGAGGTTAACACTTTGCCCAGTTCACGAGGTTAACACTTTGCCCAGTTCACCGAGAGTTAACACATTGCCCAGTTCACCGAGGAGTTAACACTTTGCCCAGTTCACCGAGGGTTAACACTTTGCCCAGTTCACCGAGAGTTAACACTTTGCCCAGTTCACCGAGGTTAACACTTTGCCCAGTTCACCGAGAGTTAACACTTTGCCCAGTTCACCGAGAGTTAACACTTTGCCCAGTTCACCGAGAGTTAACACTTTGCCCAGTTCACCGAGGGTTAACACTTTGCCCAGTTCACCGAGGGTTAACACTTTGCCCAGTTCACCGAGGGTTAACACTTGGCCCAGTTCACCGAGGGGTTAACACTTTGCCCAGTTCACCGAGGGTTAACACTTTGCCCAGTTCACCGAGAGTTAACACTTTGCCCAGTTCACCGAGAGTTAACACTTTGCCCAGTTCACCGAGAGTTAACACTTTGCCCAGTTCACCGAGGGTTAACACTTTGCCCAGTTCACCGAGAGTTAACACTTTGCCCAGTTCACCGAGAGTTAACACTTTGCCCAGTTCACCGAGAGTTAACACTTTGCCCAGTTCACCGAGAGTTAACACTTTGCCCAGTTCACCGAGAGTTAACACTTTGCCCAGTTCACCGAGGGTTAACACTTTGCCCAGTTCACCGAGGTTAACACTTTGCCCAGTTCACCGAGGTTAACACTTTGCCCAGTTCACCGAGAGTTAACACTTTGCCCAGTTCACCGAGAGTTAACACTTTGCCCAGTTCACCGAGGGTTAACACTTTGCCCAGTTCACCGAGGGTTAACACTTTGCCCAGTTCACCGAGAGTTAACACTTTGCCCAGTTCACCGAGGGTTAACACTTGCCCAGTTCACCGAGGTTAACACTTTGCCCAGTTCACCGAGAGTTAACACATTGCCCAGTTCACCGAGGGTTAACACTTTGCCCAGTTCACCGAGAGTTAACACCTTTCCCAGTTCACCGAGAGTTAACACTTTGCCCAGTTCACGAGAGTTAACACTTTGCCCAGTTCACCGAGGTTAACACTTTGCCCAGTTCACCGAGGAGTTAACACTTTGCCCAGTTCACCGAGAGTTAACACTTTGCCCAGTTCACCGAGGGTTAACACTTTGCCCAGTTCACCGAGAGTTAACACTTTGCCCAGTTCACCGAGGGTTAACACTTTGCCCAGTTCACCGAGGGTTAACACTTTGCCCAGTTCACCGAGGGTTAACACTTTGCCCAGTTCACCGAGGGTTAACACTTTGCCCAGTTCACCGAGAGGTTAACACTTTGCCCAGTTCACCGAGAGTTAACACTTTGCCCAGTTCACCGAGGGTTAACACTTTGCCCAGTTCACCGAGAGTTAACACTTTGCCCAGTTCACCGAGAGTTAACACTTTGCCCAGTTCACCGAGGGTTAACACTTTGCCCAGTTCACCGAGAGTTAACACTTTGCCCAGTTCACCGAGAGTTAACACTTTGCCCAGTTCACCGAGAGTTAACACTTTGCCCAGTTCACCGAGGGTTAACACTTTGCCCAGTTCACCGAGGTTAACACTTTGCCAGTTCACCGAGGTTAACACTTTGCCCAGTTCACCGAGGGTTAACACTTTGCCCAGTTCACCGAGGGTTAACACTTTGCCCAGTTCACCGAGAGGTTAACACTTTGCCCAGTTCACCGAGAGTTAACACTTTGCCAGTTCACCGAGGGTTAACACTTTGCCCAGTTCACCGAGAGTTAACACTTTGCCCAGTTCACCGAGAGTTAACACTTTGCCCAGTTCACCGAGAGTTAACACTTTGCCCAGTTCACCGAGGGTTAACACTTTGCCCAGTTCACCGAGAGTAAACACTCTTCCCAGTTCACCGAGGGTTAACACTTTGCCCAGTTCACCGAGAGTTAACACTTTGCCCAGTTCACCGAGGGTTAACACATTGCCCAGTTCACCGAGGGTTAACACTTTGCCCAGTTCACCGAGAGTTAACACTTTGCCCAGTTCACCGAGGGTTAACACTTTGCCCAGTTCACCGAGAGTTAACACTTTGCCCAGTTCACCGAGAGTTAACACTTTGCCCAGTTCACCGAGAGTTAACACTTTGCCCAGTTCACCGAGGGTTAACACTTTGCCCAGTTCACCGAGGGTTAACACTTTGCCCAGTTCACCGAGAGTTAACACTTTGCCCAGTTCACCGAGAGTTAACACTTTGCCCAGTTCACTGAGGGTTAACACTTTGCCCAGTTCACCGAGAGTTAACACTTTGCCCAGTTCACCGAGAGTTAACACTTTGCCCAGTTCACCGAGAGTTAACACTTTGCCCAGTTCACCGAGAGTTAACACTTTGCCCAGTTCACCGAGGGTTAACACTTTGCCCAGTTCACCGAGGGTTAACACTTTGCCCAGTTCACCGAGGGTTAACACTTTGCCCAGTTCACCGAGAGTTAACACTTTGCCCAGTTCACCGAGAGTTAACACTTTGCCCAGTTCACCGAGGGTTAACACTTTGCCCAGTTCACCGAGGTTAACACTTTGCCCAGTTCACCGAGAGTTAACACTTTGCCCAGTTCACCGAGGAGTTAACACTTTGCCCAGTTCACCGAGAGTTAACACTTTGCCCAGTTCACCGAGGGTTAACACTTTGCCCAGTTCACCGAGAGTTAACACTTTGCCCAGTTCACCGAGGGTTAACACTTTGCCCAGTTCACCGAGGTTAACACTTTGCCCAGTTCACCGAGGGTTAACACTTTGCCCAGTTCACCGAGGGTTAACACTTTGCCCAGTTCACCGAGAGTTATCACATTTTGCCCCGTTCACCGAGGGTTAACACTTTGCCCAGTTCACCGAGAGTTAACACTTTGCCCAGTTCACCGAGAGTTAACACTTTGCCCAGTTCACCGAGAGTTAACACTTTGCCCAGTTCACCGAGGGTTAACACTTTGCCCAGTTCACCGAGGGTTAACACTTTGCCCAGTTCACCGAGAGTTAACACTTTGCCCAGTTCACCGAGAGTTAACACTTTGCCCAGTTCACCGAGGGTTAACACTTTGCCCAGTTCACCGAGGGTTAACACTTTGCCCAGTTCACCGAGAGTTAACACTTTGCCCAGTTCACCGAGGATTAACACTTTGCCCAGTTCACCGAGAGTTAACACTTTGCCCAGTTCACCGAGAGTTTAACACTTTGCCCAGTTCACCGAGGGTTAAACTTTGCCCAGTTCACCGAGGGTTAACACTTTGCCCAGTTCACCGAGGTTAACACTTTGCCCAGTTCACCGAGGGTTAACACTTTGCCCAGTTCACCGAGGGTTAACACTTTGCCCAGTTCACCGAGAGTTAACACTTTGCCCAGTTCACCGAGGTTAACACTTTGCCCAGTTCACCGAGGGTTAACACTTGCCCAGTTCACCGAGAGTTAACACTTTGCCCAGTTCACCGAGAGTTAACACTTTGCCCAGTTCACCGAGAGTTAACACTTTGCCCAGTTCACCGAGGGTTAACACTTTGCCCAGTTCACGAGGTTAACACTTTGCCCAGTTCACCGAGAGTTAACACTTTGCCCAGTTCACCGAGAGTTAACACTTGCCCAGTTCACCGAGGGTTAACACTTTGCCCAGTTCACCGAGAGTTAACACTTTGCCCAGTTCACCGAGGGTTAACACTTTGCCCAGTTCACCGAGGGTTAACACTTGCCCAGTTCACCGAGGGTTAACACTTTGCCCAGTTCACCGAGGTTAACACTTTGCCCAGTTCACCGAGGGTTAACACTTTGCCCAGTTCACCGAGGGTTAACACTTTGCCCAGTTCACCGAGAGTTAACACTTTGCCCAGTTCACCGAGGGTTAACACTTTGCCCAGTTCACCGAGGGTTAACACTTTGCCCAGTTCACCGAGAGTTAACACTTTGCCCAGTTCACCGAGAGTTAACACTTTGCCCAGTTCACCGAGGGTTAACACTTTGCCCAGTTCACCGAGGGTTAACACTTTGCCCAGTTCACCGAGAGTTAACACTTTGCCCAGTTCACCGAGGGTTAACACTTTGCCCAGTTCACCGAGAGTTAACACTTTGCCCAGTCACCGAGGGTTAACACTTTGCCCAGTTCACCGAGAGTTAACACTTTGCCCAGTTCACCGAGGGTTAACACTTTGCCCAGTTCACCGAGAGTTAACACTTTGCCCAGTTCACCGAGAGTTAACACTTTGCCCAGTTCACCGAGGTTAACACTTTGCCCAGTTCACCGAGAGTTAACACTTTGCCCAGTTCACCGAGAGTTAACACTTTGCCCAGTTCACCGAGGTTAACACTTTGCCCAGTTCACCGAGAGTTAACACTTTGCCCAGTTCACCGAGAGTTAACACTTTGCCCAGTTCACCGAGGGTTAACACTTTGCCCAGTTCACCGAGGGTTAACACTTTGCCCAGTTCACCGAGAGTTAACACTTTGCCAGTTCACCGAGAGTTAACACTTTGCCCAGTTCACCGAGAGTTAACACTTTGCCCAGTTCACGAGGTTAACACTTTGCCCAGTTCACCGAGAGTTAACACTTTGCCCAGTTCACCGAGAGTTAACACACTGCCCAGTTCACCGAGGGTTAACACTTTGCCCAGTTCACCGAGGGTTAACACTTTGCCCAGTTCACCGAGAGTTAACACTTTGCCCAGTTCACCGAGGTTACACTTGCCCAGTTCACCGAGGTTAAAACTTTGCCAGTTCACCGAGGGTAACACTTTGCCCAGTTCACCGAGAGTTAACACTTTGCCCAGTTCACCGAGGGTTAACACTTTGCCCAGTTCACCGAGGGTTAACACTTTGCCCAGTTCACCGAGGTTAACACTTTGCCCAGTTCACCGAGGGTTAACACTTTGCCCAGTTCACCGAGGGTTAACACTTTGCCCAGTTCACAGAGAGTTAACACTTTGCCCAGTTCACCGAGGTTAACACTTTGCCCAGTTCACCGAGAGTTAACACTTGCCCAGTTCACCGAGGGTTAACACTTTGCCCAGTTCACCAAGGTATAACACTTTGCCCAGTTCACCGAGGGTTAACACTTTGCCCAGTTCACCGAGGGTTAACACTTTGCCCAGTTCACCGAGGGTTAACACTTTGCCCAGTTCACCGAGGGTTAACACTTTGCCCAGTTCACCGAGGGTTAACACTTTGCCCAGTTCACCGAGGTTAACACTTTGCCCAGTTCACCGAGAGTTAACACTTTGCCCAGTTCACCGAGGTTAACACTTTGCCCAGTTCACCGAGAGTTAACACTTTGCCCAGTTCACCGAGGGTTAACACTTTGCCCAGTTCACCGAGAGTTAACACTTTGCCCAGTTCACCGAGGGTTAACACTTTGCCCAGTTCACCGAGAGTTAACACTTTGCCCAGTTCACCGAGAGTTAACACTTTGCCCAGTTCACTGAGAGGTTAACACTTTGCCCAGTTCACCGAGGAGTTAACACTTTGCCCAGTTCACCGAGGGTTAACACTTTGCCCAGTTCACCGAGAGTTAACACTTTGCCCAGTTCACCGAGGGTTAACACTTTGCCCAGTTCACCGAGAGTTAACACTTTGCCCAGTTCACCGAGAGTTAACACTTTGCCCAGTTCACCGAGAGTTAACACTTTGCCCAGTTCACCGAGAGTTAACACTTTGCCCAGTTCACCGAGGGTTAACACTTTGCCCAGTTCACCGAGAGTTAACACTTTGCCCAGTTCACCGAGGGTTACACTTTGCCCCAGTTCACCGAGAGTTAACACTTTGCCCAGTTCACCGAGAGTTAACCAAGTCCCAGTTCACCGAGGGTTAACACTTGGCCCAGTTCACCGAGTGTTAACACTTCGCTCAGTTCACCGAGGGTTAACACTTGCCCAGTTCACCAGAGGGTATACACTTTACCCAGTTCACCGAGAGGGTTAACACTTTACCAAGTCACACCGAGGGTTTAACCACTTTCCAGTTCACCGAGGGTTAACAACTTTGCCAGTTCACCGAGGGTTAACACTTTGAGCCCAGTTCACCGAGGGTTAACACTTTGCCCAGTTCACCGAGAGTTAACACACTGCCCAGTCACAGAGGGTTGACACTCTGGCCATGTTCACCGAGAGTTAACACTTGCCAGGTTCACCGAGTGCTAACACTTTGCCCAGTTCACCGAGGGTTAACATCTTTGACCAGTTTACCGAGGGTTAACAATTTGGCTCAGTTCGAACGAGGGTTATACACTTTGCCCAGTTCACTGAGAGTTAACACTTTGCCCAGTTCACCGACTGCTAACAATTTGCTCAGTTCACCCGAGGGTGAACATCTTGCCCAGTTCACCGAGGGTTAACACTTTGCCCAGTTCACCGAGGTTAACACTTTGCCCAGTTCACCGAGGGTTAACACTTTGCCCAGTTCACCGAGAGTTAACACTTTGCCCAGTTCACCGAGGGTTAACACTTTGCCCAGTTCACCGAGAGTTAACACTTTGCCCAGTTCACCGAGAGTTAACACTTTGCCCAGTTCACCGAGGGTTAACACTTTGCCCAGTTCACCGAGAGTTAACACTTTGCCCAGTTCACCGAGGTTAACACTTTGCCCAGTTCACCGAGAGTTAACACTTTGCCCAGTTCACCGAGGGTTAACACTTTGCCCAGTTCACCGAGAGTTAACACTTTGCCCAGTTCACCGAGGGTTAACACTTTGCCCAGTTCACCGAGGGTTAACACTTTGCCCAGTTCACCGAGAGTTAACACTTTGCCCAGTTCACCGAGGGTTAACACTTGCCCAGTTCACGAGGGTTAACACTTTGCCCAGTTCACCGAGAGTTAACACTTGCCCAGTTCACCGAGGGTTAACACTTTGCCCAGTTCACCGAGAGTTAACACTTTGCCCAGTTCACCGAGGGTTACACTTGCCCAGTTCACCGAGAGTTAACACTTTGCCCAGTTCACCGAGGGTTAACACTTTGCCCAGTTCACCGAGGGTTAACACTTTGCCCAGTTCACCGAGGGTTAACACTTTGCCCAGTTCACCGAGAGTTAACACTTTGCCCAGTTCACCGAGAGTTAACACTTTGCCCAGTTCACCGAGAGTTAACACTTGCCCAGTTCACCGAGGAGTTAACACTTCTGCCCAGTTCACCGAGGGTTAACACTTTGCTCAGTTCACCGAGGGTTAACACTTTGCCCAGTTCACCAGAGTTAACACTTGTCCCAGTTCACCGAGAGTTAACACTTTGCCCAGTTCACCGAGGGTTAACACTTTGCCAGTTCACCGAGAGTTAACACTTTGCCCAGTTCACCGAGAGTTAACACTTTGCCCAGTTCACCGAGAGTTAACACTTTGCCCAGTTCACCGAGGTTAACACTTTGCCCAGTTCACCGAGAGGTTAACACTTTGCCCAGTTCACCGAGAGTTAACACTTTGCCCAGTTCACGAGAGTTAACACTTTGCCCAGTTCACCGAGAGTTAACACTCTTGCCCAGGTTCACCGAGGGTTAACACTTTGCCCAGTTCACCGAGAGTTAACACTTTGCCCAGTTCACCGAGAGTTAACACTTTGCCCAGATCACCGAGGGTTAACACTTTGCCCAGTTCACCGAGAGTTAACACTTTGCCCAGTTCACCGAGAGTTAACACTTTGCCCAGTTCACCGAGGGTTAACACTTTGCCCAGTTCACCGAGAGTTAACACTTTGCCCAGTTCACCGAGGGTTACACACTTGCCCAGTTCACCGAGGGTTAACACTTTGCCCAGTTCACCGAGAGTTAACACTTTGCCCAGTTCACCGAGGGTTAACACTTTGCCCAGTTCACCGAGAGTTAACACTTTGCCCAGTTCACCGAGAGTTAACACTTTGCCCAGTTCACCGAGGTTAACACTTTGCCCAGTTACCGAGAGTTAACACTTTGCCCAGTTCACCGAGAGTTAACACTTTGCCCAGTTCACCGAGAGTTAACACTTTGCCCAGTTCACCGAGGGTTAACACTTTGCCCAGTTCACCGAGGGTTAACACTTTGCCCAGTTCACCGAGAGTTAACACTTTGCCCAGTTCACCGAGGGTTAACACTTTGCCCAGTTCACCGAGAGTTAACACTTTGCCCAGTTCACCGAGGTTAACACTTTGCCCAGTTCACCGAGGTTAACACTTTGCCAGTTCACCGAGAGTTAACACTTTGCCCAGTTCACCGAGAGTTAACACTTTGCCCAGTTCACCGAGAGTTAACACTTTGCCCAGTTCACCGAGAGTTAACACTTTGCCCAGTTCACCGAGGGTTAACACTTTGCCCAGTTCACCGAGGGTTAACACTTTGCCCAGTTCACCGAGAGTTAACACTTTGCCCAGTTCACCGAGAGTTAACACTTTGCCCAGTTCACCGAGGGTTAACACTTTGCCCAGTTCACCGAGGGTTAACACTTTGCCCAGTTCACCGAGGGTTAACACTTTGCCCAGTTCACCGAGGGTTAACACTTTGCCCAGTTCACCGAGAGTTTAACACTTTGCCCAGTTCACCGAGGGTTAACACTTTGCCCAGTTCACCGAGAGTTAACACTTTGCCCAGTTCACCGAGAGTTAACACTTTGCCCAGTTCACCGAGGGTTAACACTTTGCCCAGTTCACCGAGAGGTTAACACTTTGCCCAGTTCACCGAGGGTTAACACTTTGCGCAGTTCACCGAGAGTTAACACTTTGCCCAGTTCACCGAGGAGTTAACACTTTGCCAGTTCACCGAGAGTTAACACTTTGCCCAGTTCACCGAGAGGTTAACACTTTGCCCAGTTCACCGAGGGTTAACACTTTGCCCAGTTCACCGAGGGTTAACACTTTGCCCAGTTCACCGAGAGTTAACACTTTGCCCAGTTCACCGAGAGTTAACACTTTGCCCAGTTCACCGAGGGTTAACACTTTGCCCAGTTCACCGAGAGTTAACACTTCGGCCCAGTTCACCGAGGGTTAACACACTTGCCCAGTTCACCGAGGGTTAACACTTTGCCCAGTTCACCGAGGGTTAACACTTTGCCCAGTTCACCGAGAGTTAACACTTCGCCCAGTTCACGAGGGTTAACACTTGCCCAGTTCACCGAGAGTTAACACTTTGCCCAGTTCACCGAGGGTTAACAATTTGCCCAGTTCACCGAGAGTTAACACTTTGCCCAGTTCACCGAGGGTTAACACTTTGCCCAGTTCACCGAGGGTTAACACTTTGCCCAGTTCACCGAGGGTTAACACTTTGCTCAGTTCACCGAGAGTTAACACTCTTCCCAGTTCACCGAGGGTTAACACTTTGCCCAGTTCACCGAGAGTTAACACTTTGCCAGTTCACCGAGAGTTAACACTTTGCCCAGTTCACCGAGAGTTAACACTTTGCCCAGTTCACCGAGAGTTAACACTTTGCCCAGTTCACCGAGAGTTAACACTTTGCCCAGTTCACCGAGAGTTAACACTTTGCCCAGTTCACCGAGAGTTAACACTTTGCCCAGTTCACCGAGAGTTAACACTTTGCCCAGTTCACCGAGGTTAACACTTTGCCCAGTTCACCGAGAGTTAACACTTTGCCCAGTTCACCGAGGGTTAACACTTTGCCCAGTTCACCGAGAGTTAACACTTTGCCCAGTTCACCGAGGGTTAACACTTTGCCCAGTTCACCGAGGGTTAACACTTTGCCCAGTTCACCGAGAGTTAACACTTTGCCCAGTTCACCGAGAGTTAACACTTTGCCCAGTTCACCGAGAGTTAACACTTTGCCCAGTTCACCGAGGGTTAACACTTTGCCCAGTTCACCGAGAGTTAACACTTTGCCCAGTTCACCGAGGGTTAACACTTTGCCCAGTTCACCGAGAGTTAACACTTTGCCCAGTTCACCGAGAGTTAACACTTTGCCCAGTTCACCGAGGTTAACACTTTGCCCAGTTCACCGAGAGTTAACACTTTGCCCAGTTCACCGAGGGTAACACTTTGCCAGTTCACGAGGGTTAACACTTTGCCAGTTCACCGAAGTTTAACACTTTGCCCAGTTCACCAAGGTATAACACTTCGCCCAGTTCACCGAGGGTTAACACTTTGCCCAGTTCACCAAGGTATAACACTTTGCCCAGTTCACCGAGGGTTAACACTTTGCCCAGTTCACCGAGGGTTAACACTTTGCCCAGTTCACCGAGGGTTAACACTTTGCCCAGTTCACCGAGGGTTAACACTTTGCCCAGTTCACCGAGAGTTAACACTTTGCCCAGTTCACCGAGGGTTAACACTTTGCCAGTTCACCGAGGGTTAACACTTTGCCCAGTTCACCGAGGGTTAACACTTTGCCCAGTTCACCGAGGGTTAACACTTTGCCCAGTTCACCGAGGGTTAACACTTTGCCCAGTTCACCGAGGGTTAACACTTTGCCCAGTTCACCGAGGGTTAACACTTTGCCCAGTTCACCGAGAGTTAACACTTTGCCCAGTTCACCGAGGGTTAACACTTTGCCCAGTTCACCGAGAGTTAACACTTTGCCCAGTTTCACCGAGGGTTAACACTTTGCCCAGTTCACCGAGAGTTAACACTTTGCCCAGTTCACCGAGGTTAACACTTTGCCCAGTTCACCGAGAGTTAACACTTTGCCCAGTTCACCGAGAGTTAACACTTTGCCCAGTTCACCGAGAGGTTAACACTTTGCCCAGTTCACCGAGGGTTAACACTTTGCCCAGTTCACCGAGAGTTAACACATTGCCCAGTTCACCGAGAGTTAACACTTTGCCCAGTTCACCGAGGGTTAACACTTTGCCCAGTTCACCGAGGTTAACACTTTGCCCAGTTCACCGAGAGTTAACACTTTGCCCAGTTCACCGAGAGTTAACACTTTGCCCAGTTCAACGAGAGTTAACACTTTGCCCAGTTCACCGAGAGTTAACACTTTGCCCAGTTCACCGAGGGTTAACACTTTGCCCAGTTCACCGAGGGTTAACACTTTGCCCAGTTCACCGAGAGTTAACACATTGCCCAGTTCACCGAGAGTTAACAATTTCCCCAGTTCACCGAGGGTTAACACTTTGCCCAGTTCACGAGAGTTAACACTTTGCCCAGTTCACCGAGGGTTAACACTTTGCCCAGTTCACCGAGGGTTAACAATTTGCCCAGTTCACCGAGGGTTAACACTTTGCCCAGTTCACCGAGGTTAACACTTTGCCCAGTTCACGAGGGTTAACACTTTGCCCAGTTCACCGAGGGTTAACACTTTGCCCAGTTCACCGAGAGTTAACACTTTGCCCAGTTCACCGAGAGTTAACACTTGCCCAGTTCACCGAGAGTTAACACTTTGCCCAGTTCACCGGGGTTAACACTTTGCCCAGTTCACCGAGAGTTAACACTTTGCCCAGTTCACCGAGGTTAACACTTTGCCCAGTTCACCGAGAGTTAACACTTTGCCCAGTTCACCGAGAGTTAACACTTGCCCAGTTCACCGAGAGTTAACACTTTGCCCATTTCACCGAGAGTTAACACTTTGCCAGTTCACCGAGAGTTAACACTTTGCCCAGTTCACCGAGGGTTAACACTTTGCCCAGTTCACCGAGAGTTAACACTTTGCCCAGTTCACCGAGAGTTAACACTTTGCCCAGTTCACCGAGGGTTAACACTTTGCCCAGTTCACCGAGAGTTAACACTTTGCCCAGTTCACCGAGAGTTAACACTCTGCCCAGTTCACCGAGGGTTAACACTTTGCCCAGTTCACCGAGAGTTAACACTTTGCTCAGTTCACCGAGAGTTAACACTTGCCCAGTTCACCGAGGGTTAACACTTTGCCCAGTTCACCGAGAGTTAACACTTTGCCCAGTTCACCGAGGGTTAACACTTTGCCCAGTTCACCGAGGGTTAACACTTGCCCAGTTCACCGAGGGTTAACATTTGCCCAGTTCACCGAGGGTTAACACTTTGCCAGTTCACCGAGAGTTAACACTTTGCCCAGTTCACCGAGAGTTAACACTTTGCCCAGTTCACCGAGGGTTAACACTTTGCCCAGTTCACCGAGGGTTAACACTTTGCCCAGTTCACCGAGAGTTAACACTTTGCCCAGTTCACCGAGGGTTAACAAGTTGCCCAGTTCACCGAGAGTTAACACTTTGCCCAGTTCACCGAGGGTTAACACTTTGCCCAGTTCACCGAGGGTTAACACTTTGCCCAGTTCACGAGAGTTAACACTTTGCCCAGTTCACCGAGGGTTAACACTTTGCCCAGTTCACCGAGAGTTAACACTTTGCCCAGTTCACCGAGAGTTAACACTTTGCCCAGTTCACCGAGGGTTAACACTTTGCCAAGTTCACCGAGAGTTAACACTTTGCCCAGTTCACCGAGAGTTAACACTTTGCCCAGTTCACCGAGGGTTAACACTTTGCCCAGTTCACCGAGGGTTAACACTTTGCCCAGTTCACCGAGAGTTAACACATTGCCCAGTTCACCGAGAGTTAACACTTTGCCCAGTTCACCGAGAGTTAACACTTTGCCCAGTTCACCGAGGGTTAACACTTTGCCCAGTTCACTGAGAGTTAACACTTTGCCCAGTTCACCGAGGTTAACACTTTGCCCAGTTCACAGAGGGTTAACACTTTGCCCAGTTCACCGAGGGTTAACACTTTGCCCAGTTCACCGAGAGTTAACACTTTGCCCAGTTCACCGAGGGTTAACACTTTGCCCAGTTCACCGAGAGGTTAACACTTTGCCCAGTTCACCGAGAGTTAACACTTTGCCCAGTTCACCGAGGGTTAACACTTTGCCCAGTTCACCGAGAGTTAACACTTTGCCCAGTTCACCGAGAGTTAACACTTTGCCCAGTTCACCGAGGGTTAACACTTTGCCCAGTTCACCGAGGGTTAACACTTTGCCCAGTTCACCGAGGTTAACACTTTGCCCAGTTCACAGAGGTTAACACTTTGCCCAGTTCACCGAGAGTTAACACTTTGCCCAGTTCACCGAGATTAACACTTTGCCCAGTTCACCGAGGGTTACACACTTTGCCCAGTTCACCGAGGTTAACACTTTGCCCATTTCACCGAGAGTTAACACTTTGCCCAGTTCACCGAGGAGTTAACACTTTGCCCAGTTCACCGAGAGTTAACACTCTTGCCCAGTTCACCGAGGGTTAACACTTTGCCCAGTTCACCGAGGGTTAACACTTTGCCCAGTTCACCGAGAGTTAACACACTTGCCCAGTTCACCGAGAGTTAACACTTTGCCCAGTTCACCGAGAGTTAACACTTTGCCCAGTTCACCGAGGGTTAACACTTTGCCCAGTTCACCGAGAGTTAACACTTTGCCCAGTTCACGAGGGTTAACAATTTGCCCAGTTCACCGAGAGTTAACACTTTGCCCAGTTCACCGAGAGTTAACACTTTGCCCAGTTCACCGAGGTTAACACTTTGCCCAGTTCACCGAGAGTTAACACTTTGCCCAGTTCACCGAGGGTTAACACTTTGCCCAGTTCACCGAGGGTTAAACACTTTGCCCAGTTCACCGAGGTTAACACTTTGCCCAGTTCACCAAGGTTAACACTTTGCCCAGTTCACCGAGAGTTAACACTTTGCCCAGTTCACCGAGGTTAACACTTTGCCCAGTTCACCGAGGGTTAACACTTTGCCAGTTCACCGAGGGTTAACACTTTGCCCAGTTCACCGAGGGTTAACACTTTGCCCAGTTCACCGAGGTTAACACTTTGCCCAGTTCACCGAGAGTTAACACTTCACCCAGTTCAGCGAGGGTTAACACTTTGCCCAGTTCACCGAGGGTTAACACTTTGCCCAGTTCACCGAGGGTTAACACTTTGCCCAGTTCACCGAGGGTTAACACTTTGCCCAGTTCACCGAGGGTTAACAATTTGCACAGTTCACCGAGAGTTAACACTTTGCCCAGTTCACCGAGGGTTAACAATTGCCCAGTTCACCGAGAGTTAACACTTTGCCCAGTTCACCGACTGTTAACACTTTGCTCAGTTCACCGAGAGTTAACACTTTGCCCAGTTCACCGAGAGTTAACAATTTCCCCAGTTCAGCCAGGGTTAACACTTTGCCCAGTTCACCATGGGTTAACAATTTGCACATTTCACCGAGAGTTAACACTTTGCCCAGTTCACCGAGAGTTAACACTTTGCCCAGTTCACCGAGAGTTAACACTTTGCCCAGTTCACCGAGAGTTAACACTTTGCCCAGTTCACCGAGAGTTAACACTTTGCCCAGTTCACCGACATTAACACTTTGCCCAGTTCACCGAGAGTTAACACTTTGCCCAGTTCACCGAGAGTTAACACTTTGCCCAGTTCACCGAGAGTTAACACTTTGCCCAGTTCACCGAGAGTTAACACTTTGCCCAGTTCACCGAGAGTTAACACTTTGCCCAGTTCACCGAGGGTTAACCACTTTGCCCAGTTCACCGAGAGTTAACACTTTGCCAGTTCACCGAGGGTTAACACTTTGCCCAGTTCACCGAGAGTTAACACTTTGCCCAGTTCACGAGGTTAACACTTTGCCCAGTTCACCGAGAGTTAACACTTTGCCCAGTTCACCGAGGGTTAACACTTTGCCCAGTTCACCGAGAGTTAACACTTTGCCCAGTTCACCGAGAGTTAACACTTTGCCCAGTTCACCGAGGGTTAACATTTGCCCAGTTCACCGAGAGTTAACACTTTGCCCAGTTCACCGAGAGTTAACACACTGCCCAGTTCACCGAGGTTAACACTTTGCCAGTTCACCGAGGGTAACACTTTGCCCAGTTCACCGAGGGTTAACACTTTGCCCAGTTCACCGAGAGTTAACAATTTGCCCAGTTCACCGAGGGTTAACACTTTGCCCAGTTCACCGAGAGTTAACACTTTGCCCAGTTCACCGAGGTTAACACTTTGCCCAGTTCACCGAGGGTTAACACTTTGCCCAGTTCACCGAGAGTTAACACTTTGCCCAGTTCACCGAGGAGTTAACACTTTGCCCAGTTCACCGAGGGTTAACACTTTGCCAGTTCACCGAGAGTTAACACTTTGCCCAGTTCACCGAGAGTTAACACTTTGCCCAGTTCACCGAGGGTTAACAATTGCCCAGTTCACCGAGAGTTAACACTTTGCCCAGTTCACCGAGGTTAACACTTTGCCCAGTTCACCGAGGGTTAACACTTTGCCCAGTTCACCGAGGTTAACACTTTGCCCAGTTCACCGAGAGTTAACACTTTGCCCAGTTCACCGAGAGTTAACACTTTGCCCAGTTCACCGAGAGGTTAACACTTTGCCCAGTTCACCGAGGGTTAACACTTTGCCCAGTTCACCGAGAGTTAACACTTTGCCCAGTTCACCGAGAGTTAACACTTCCCAGTTCACCGAGGGTTAACACTTTGCCCAGTTCACCGAGAGTTAACACTTTGCCAGTTCACCGAGAGTTAACACTTTGCCCAGTTCACCGAGAGTTAACACTTTGCCCAGTTCACCGAGGGTTAACACTTTGCCCAGTTCACCGAGAGTTAACACTTTGCCCAGTTCACCGAGAGTTAACACTTTGCCAGTTCACCGAGAGTTAACACTTTGCCCAGTTCACCGAGAGTTAACACTTTGCCCAGTTCACCGAGGTTAACACTTTGCCCAGTTCACGAGAGGTTTAACACTTTGCCCAGTTCACCGAGAGTTAACACTTTGCCCAGTTCACCGAGGATTAACACTTTCCCAGTTCCGAGAGTTAACACTTTGCCCAGTTCACCGAGAGTTAACACTTTCCCAGTTCACGAGAGTTAACACTTTGCCCAGTTCACCGAGGGTTAACACTTTGCCCAGTTCACCGAGGGTTAACACTTTGCCCAGTTCACCAGGGTTAACAATTGCCCAGTTCACCGAGAGTTAACACTTTGCCCAGTTCACTGAGAGTTAACACTTTGCCCAGTTCACCGAGGGTTAACACTTTGCCCAGTTCACCGAGAGTTAACACTTGCCCAGTTCACCGAGGGTTAACACATTTTCCCAGTTCACGAGGTTAACACACTTTGCCCAGTTCACCGAGAGGTTAACACTATGCCCAGTTCACGAGAGATAACACACTTTCCCCAGTTCACCGAGAGTTAACACTTTGCCCAGTTCACCGAGGCTGTAAACACTTTGCCCAGTTCACGAGGAGTTAACACTTTGCCAGTTCACCGATGAGTTAAACACTTTGCCCAGTTCACCGAGGTGTTAACACTTTGCCCAGTACCCCGTGACCCGTACACATTTGCCCTGTTCACCCGAGAGTTAACACACTGCCCAGTTCACCTGAGAGTTAACCACATTTGCCCAGTGTTCACCTAAGAGTTAACACACTTGCCCCAGTTCACCGAGATGTTAACACTATGCCCAGTTCACCTGAAGAGTTAACACTTTCGCCCAGTTCACCGAGGGTTAACACTTTGCCCAGTTCACCGAGGGTTAACACTTTGCCCAGTTCACCGAGGGTTAACACTTTGCCCAGTTCACCGAGAGTTAACACTTTGCCCAGTTCACCGAGAGTTAACACTTTGCCAGTTCACCGAGAGTTAACACTTTGCCCAGTTCACCGAGAGTTAACACTTTGCCCAGTTCACCGAGAGTTAAACACTTTGCCCAGTTCACCGAGGGTTAACACTTTGCCCAGTTCACCGAGAGTTAACACTTTGCCCAGTTCACCGAGGTTAACACTTTGCCCAGTTCACCGAGAGTTAACACTTTGCCCAGTTCACCGAGAGTTAACAATTTCCCAGTTCACCGAGGGTTAACACTTTGCCCAGTTCACCGAGAGTTAACACTTTGCCCAGTTCACCGAGGTTAACACTTTGCCCAGTTCACGAGGGTTAACACTTTGCCAGTTCACGAGAGTTAACACTTTGCCCAGTTCACCGAGGGTTAACACTTTGCCCAGTTCACCGAGAGTTAACACTTTGCCCAGTTCACCGAGGGTTAACACTTTGCCCAGTTCACCGAGGGTTAACACTTTGCCCAGTTCACGAGAGTTAACACTTTGCCCAGTTCACCGAGAGTTAACACTTTGCCCAGTTCACCGAGGGTTAACACTTTGCCCAGTTCACCGAGGTTAACACTTTGCCCAGTTCACCGAGAGTTAACACTTTGCCCAGTTCACCGAGGGTTAACACTTTGCCCAGTTCACCGAGGGGTTAACACTTTGCCCAGTTCACCGAG